>CABHPR010143859.1:28029-70283 GCA_902168415.1 Peromyscus melanophrys | reverse complement strand
ATATATATATATATGTGTGTGTGTGTGTGTGTGTGTGTGTGTGTGTGTGTGTGTGTGTGTAACCTATCCTGGGTTATTACCTCCTTGGTGGAAGCAGGCTGATCAGTGGCCAGTCTCACATCTCTTACCAGGACCCATATTGATGTTGTTGCAGTCTGAGGAAAAACACAAGCATATCCTCACCCATGGGTCATCAAGGGGGCTGGCAGCTGCCATTGGAAGGAGACAGGAACTCTCCATCTCACCAGGGGCAGGGGCATGTTTCTTGGCAGAGATGTCCAGTACTTGTAGGCTAGGCTGAGCCCCTTGTCATCAAAACTGAGAAAGTTCATATGGAAAAGAACCTCTGTTACGGCCAGATGAGGATCTTTTCTATCCTCTGTTGAGATAGTCTTGACCAACATCTCCTTAAGTGCTCTCTTGGTCCTCTCCACATTGGCTTGTTCCTGTGGATTATAGGGGATGCCATTGGTATGGGAAATCTTCCAGGACCCCAGAAAGTCATTGAACTGTTGAAAGGCATAGGCAGGGCCATTTTGAGTCTTAAGTGCCCAAGGCTGACTTAAGGTCCTTGACTGATGGCCTTCTCCCCAGAAAGGGTAAAGGTACAAACAAAGAGGAACAGGTATCTATTATCACATATTTAGGATTGCCAAAGGGGGCATAGTGCATGACATCCAACTGCCAGATGGCATTAGGCAACAAGTCCCCGGAATTAACCCAACACTGCTGTAGAAGTCATCATCAGTTTCACCCAGCTACAAACCATGTGATCTACAACAGAGACTAGCCTACAAGACAGACTGGTATGATAGTGGAGCAAATGTTATGAGAACAATCATGTTTTTTATTAGACTTAAGTCCCACACAATGAGATGGAGCCCACTCTCAAAACTGCAAAAATGGCCAGGAACCAAAGACTAGATACATGGCTTATGGTAAAACCTACTGCCATTATTCTGTTAAAGGAACATAGCAATAAAATAACTACTGATAGTATATTAATATACCAATATATTAGTGCATTATTCAACCCTCATCAGAGAAGAACATTTTTGTGTAAGTTGGTAAATATCACAAAAAACCATAAATCTTAATATACAGAGAGTGGGGGACTTTGGAGCATCTAGTCCTAAATGGGATGTCTTATCAAATACCTTCCCCTCAAGATTCAGGGATTTATATGGGAAAGGTAGTTAAAGATCATAAGAGACAAAGGTGTGGATGATTCCAAGGAAAGAACATTTTTTTAAAATATTTTTATTTTATAATTAACTTAATTTCACATATCAGCCACAGATTCCCCCATCCTCCCTCCTCCCACCCCTCAGCCCTCCCTCTCAATCCACCCCCCCATTCCCACATTCTCCAAGGCAAGGTCTCCCCTGGGGAGTAAGCCTAGCCTGGCTTTTTGGAGCCTGGAGCCTATGCTGGAACACTTTGCTTAGCCTGGGTGTAGGGAGGAGGGAACTGGACCTGCTTCAGAAAGAGCATTTTTCATACACAACTAGGATGATGTATACATGAACTCACAGTGACTGTGACAGCATGCACAGGACCCACATACGTTCATACCAGATGACATTTCAGAATGGAGAAGGAGAAGTTGATATAAAAATCACATCTCTGACTAAGAAGTTATTTGCAACTGATACTTCCTGAGAAAGCATAAAATCAGTTTTTCTCCAATGGAGTAAAAATCAGTACATGAACCATACTCTAAGGCAGGCCACAAGCCTAGGAGTAGTTGTGGAACACAGAAGTTTCTCCATGACTTTTGGTTTTCATGTGTGTGTGTGTGTGTGTGTGTGTGTGTGTGTGTGTGTGTGTGTGTGTGTGTGTGTGTGTGTGTGTGTGTGTGTGTGTGTGTGTGTGTATGTGTATATACATATTGTTTTTGTTTTGTATTTTTTTTCTTGCTGAGTCTGTTCCTTTTGAATTTCATTTTTGGGTTTTAATTTTTGCTGCCTATTTTGTAAAGAGAGAGAAAGAAAATGAAGTTGAAAGTTTAAGAGGTGTGGAGATCTTAGAGGTGTTGGAAGAGGAGAAACTATATGGTCAAAATATATTGTCTGAAAAAACAACTTTAATACATTTATACATACAATATGTAGGATACTATGTGCAGAACTAAATATTTAGTGATTGTATTGGGGGTATGCATTAAATATTTATGTCTTTCTTAATCTTATCATGACAAGGTAGATGATAACACTCCAGTAACAAAAGATAAAACATAGAAATATCTGTTGCTATCCATAAAGTGAATGATAGTAACATAATGATAAGGTGAAATAATAGAAGAAATAACTCAGAAAAGCTTTTCTGACTATATGTTCATGTTTGTTTTTAAGTAAACAGGAGGAGAAAATGAAATACACATCATACAAATTTGCTGTGTATTTAGTGTATAAATTGTAACTACATAAAATTTATAAATATGGTATGTCAATGACTGTAAATGTCAGCATGATATGTGGTTATATATTGTGTACCCTATTAAACTTACCTGAGAATCTGAGGACAAAACTGGTCACTAGATTAGATATAGAGGTCAGGCAGTGGTGGCACACACCTTAATCTTATCACTCAGGAGGCAGAGATCTGTCTGGATCTCTGCGAGTTTGAGGACACACTGGAAACAGAGCCAGACAGTGGTGACACACACCTTTATCCACACATTCCTTTAATCCCAGGAAGTGACATGGCTAGGCAGAGAAAGGTATATAAGGAGTGAGGAAATAGGAACTCACTCTCTTTAGACTGAGGATTTTGTAGAGGTAAGAATTAGTGGCTGGCTGTTCTGCTTCTCTGATCTTTCAGCTTTCATCCTGATATCTGGCTCTGGGTTTTTATTATTAAAAGATCATCTAAGATTCAAACAACAATGATATTGTAAAGATTTAAGAGTGATAATTTTGGAAATTGAGGTTGATACTATTAGTTGGGAAATAATCTTTCATGTATATAGAAATAATTACATAGAAATCTGATTTATGAGTAAATCACATTTCTCTATATTATTCAGAATTATATTTTGTTAGTCCTTAGCAAAATGTATTTTGCATGTAGTATTTGAAACACTTCAAATATATAAAAGTATTTAATTGTAAATTATAAAATTTGCAATAGATTCCTGGTGGTAGGTAATTAGAAACTTGAACCACATCACACTTGTAATAGAGTAAACAAAACTACACAAATTATAGTGGTATACCTGACATCAAAATTAACTATGTTCTCATCTCTATCTAGTTAGCCAGACAAGGGTGTTATTAGATTGGGGGAAAATGCAGTTAACAGCTTGTCAGGGACAAGGACAGAACCTCTAGTTAGTGGAAAAATACAGAACCCCATAAGACAGGGAACTAGATCATCTTACAGTCAGGTTGCCTAGCAACAGGACATTGAATAGAGCCCTTGACCTTGTCACCCTGTAAACATCCTGCTAGCTTGCCCCACCTTATGCAGATAACATCCTCTTGCTCCCCCCACCCTGCAGGAACTATATAAACCCTCCTGGAGAAAAATAAAGTGGCACCTTGATCAGAAATCTTGACTTGGTGTATTTCCTTCATGTCTCCTGTCCTATCATTCCATCCTTAGGGTGGTCGAGAACCCGTTAAAGCCCTGCTGGCCAAGGCAACAGCTTGCATTTCTTTTCCTATATACAGTGATTATGCACTATCTTGACTAAATTGATTTCAAGGTCTCTGAATCTGCAAGTTAATTCAGTAAGTTCATATGAAAAGCATACTTGTTAACACTATGCAAATTCAAAGATGTGAAAATAATAGCTTGAACTTCTTATTCAGCTTAAAATATTAAAGGTCACACAATAATGAATAGGAATACATCTAGAAATATACTGCCTAACTTTTGGTTCTGTCTTTAGACAAATAATTGTTGAATGTATCAATGATGCTTTCTAAATGAAAGAAAACTCTCTAGAATGTGAATAAATTCTTAAGGTAAAATGTCAATGAGAGTGCACTAAGGTCTTATTCTGACTTCCAAATTTAAATTGCTAACCTAATGCATTGTTTTCAGACATTGTACTAGGTGTGAGCTTAGATGGAAAAATAATAGTCTTGGAAGTCTGAAAGCTTGTGAAACTTGGCTGTCTTGCATTCTCATTACATTTGAAGGACATTCTTTGCTTATTGGGTGTTCTTCTAGAAATCACAACCCTTATCATTACATTATAGTTCTTGAAAGAATAATGGGACTGCATTTGGGTATCAGTTCTTCAAGTAGAGACTGAGTACAGAAATATTCTCAAGATTGTTTTGGAAAAGATAGCACTAACCTTGATATTATTTTAAGTAGTCATCTCATTTCCTTCTGATGAGATCTGTGTTCCACAATAGACACACTTACTGGACATTGGCTTTCTATAAAAAAAACAAAGTGACCAGTAATATCTCCATCTTATGAGGAAGACTGAAGTTGTAGTTTCCTGTACTTTTCTGACCATATTGAGATTTCCAACGCTGTAGTATCTATTTAACCTACATATGGTGATATTTTATTTGTACTAAAATATGATTTGTATGTTAATAAATAAAATTGCCCGGGGGTCAGAGCTATTAGAGCCATAACAAAAGCTGGGTGGTGGTGGTGCACGCCTTTAATCCCAGGACTTGGTAGGCAGAGCTAGGTAGATCTCTGTGTGTTCAAGGATACAGCCAGCATTGGAGACACACACCTTTAATCTCAATACCAACCATAGAAGACCTGGAGATCTGTACAGACAGGCAGTGATGAGGCGGTCATGTGGTTGGGTTTACAATCAATGAAAAGGCAGAACAGAAAGTCTATATAAAGACAAACACACAAGAAGTAGGTCTCTCTTGGCTGAAGAGGATCACTGAAGCAGGAAGGGTAAGGCTCTTAGCTCTGACCTCTTGGGCTTTTATCTTAAAAAAAATCAACAATTTCCAGAATTTAAAATACTGAATCATGACAGGGCACTAGTGGAATTCAGGTGTTTCTGGTACATGGACTGCTCTCACCCAATGTGAGGTCGAACTATTGACCATGTGTACATCCTACTTCACAAATGAGTCTGTCAGATAATGCTAAGCCTATAGGCTGAAGATGATGCCCCAACACTGCAAAGAAACCTCAGTGACAGTCCAGGGAGCTGGCTGTTTCTGTCAACTCACAATTTTTTTGGAAGTTGCTTGCATGCACTTCCTGTTTTTATTTTTGTTAGATAATATTATTTCCTTCTTGGGTCTCTGAGGGAGTTGAAGATTAGTTAGTTAGAGTTGAAGATTAGTTAGTTAGAGTTGAAGATTAGTTAGTTATAGTTGAAGATTAGTTAGGATAGAAAGTGAATTAGGTACATTTTGGACTTACCAAAATAGGATAGATAATGGAATTATTTTCTCTGAATTTGTCAAATACAAATGTACTAGACATTGTTTAGGTATTTATTACTTGTATATATGATATATAGTTATTATACTTTTGTATATAGTTTTTCTTATATTAGTTACAACTTTTTTCCTTTTTTCTTTTTATTAAAATAGAAAAGGGGAAATATGGTGATATTTTATTTGTACTAAAATGTGATTTGTATGTTAATAAATAAAGTTGCCTGGAGTTCAGAGCTATTAGAGCCATAGCAAAAGCTGGGTGGTGGTGGTGCATGCCTTTAATCCCAGCACTTGGTAGGCAGAGCTAGGTAAATCTCTGTGTGTTCAAGGATACAGCCAGCATTGGAGACACATGCCTTTAATCTCAATACCAACCATAGAAGACCCGGAGATCTGTACAGACAGGAGGTGATGAGGCGGTCATGTGGTTGGGTTTACAATCAATGAAAAGGCAGAACAGAAAGTCTATATAAAGACAAACACACAGGAAGTAGATCTCTCTTGGCTGAAGAGGCTAGCTGAAGCAGGAAGGGTAAGGCTCTTAGCTCTGACCTCTTGGGCTTTTATCTTTACATTGGCTCTGTGTTTCTTATTTAATAAGACAGTTACTTCTGCACCTACATGTACATTTGTTCCCTGAACTAGGAGTAATTTGAAACTCAATTTGATTTTGAGGGGGTTTCAGATAGTTCCATTTCCAATATTTATTCCTGTCCTGCTTTTCCAATGATATCCTTAAATATATTATATAGCACACCAGGTACAGGAAAATATTTGAGAATTATATCAATCAATAATGATTTAGTTAAGCAGTGTTCACTTATTATTCAGCATTCACCTTAAAAGCACTGAAAGACATTCATGTAAAATAGTGTCCTTGACTTCTATAGCATGTTAAAGGGTTAGTTATTATGAATAAGTAGGAGGGACAATATTACAGTCCTTGGTATTGTATGGAATAAACAAAGCATAATTAGAAGTGTAGTTTGTGAAGAATAAGTCAAACTCTAATGGAATGGACTTCTTTAGAAGTCTAGAGAGAATAGTGGATGTTAAAGAATGTTAGACTAGAAAGAAATTTGTGTGGTCCATTCTGTTGGTTAAATGCCATTTATACACATTAAATTAAGTACTCAAATGTCTCTTTTTCTTTGGTATAGTTCCATGTATTCTACTTTTACTAGAATATAAGCTTCTTTTCACAGGAACAATGCTGTTCTTACTATATCCATTTGCAACTATACATATCATGACAAAGAATCAATGTCTGAACAATAATTATAATGTGAAGTGATATAGAGTAATGAAAATATTGCCTTTGGACTTTTTAAAATAAATAAATGTATAGGTAGAAAATTTCTAAATAATCTTATATACTAAAGGGTAGAGCAAGAAAGGTCCATTGAAATGAAATGACACCTATCCAGACACAGGTTATATTTGCACATCTGTTCTCTTTCAAGTTTCATAATATTATATGAAAATTTTGTAATCCAGATACTTTGTTAAATGACAAACAAATAAATATGTATGCAATGTTGTTATTTCTTGTAGTCTTCTCTCTTTGACTCCAACAATCTTTTCATCTCCTCTTTGCTATGTTCCTTGAGCCTTGAGAACAGAGGTGGTGATATAGAAGTCTCATTTAGGGATAATTATCCTTCAGACTCTTATAGATTCTCATTTTCTGCTCTCTGACAAGCTGTGGGTCTTTATGTTTATTTTCATATAATGCAAAAGAAGCTTCCCTGATGATTTGGTTTATAAATGCACCAAACTATGGATATAACAATAAGCATTACAAGTCAGTTTTGTACAATATCTATTTAGCACATTAATAGTAATAGAATCTCCCTAGGGCCTATTACCTGTCAAAAGAGAGGTTTTGGCAATGAAAAGGGTACCAAGTATGGGTTTTAACTTGTGGAATAGGCTTTGAACCCAATCAGAAAGTATTAGTTATATTTGACAAATGAAAAATTAATAAATGAAAGAGCATTGTGATATTAGTAATAATTTGGTTCATATTTACAATATGAACAAAATCATATCATTTTTTTCTTTATGTAACCTATTAAATATTTTGTTACATAGAAGCTTGTCAAAGTTTAAACATTCAAATTATTCAATTATCTACATTTTTGTCTATTTTAGAGTAAT
This sequence comes from Peromyscus melanophrys, assembly GCA_902168415.1. Taxonomy (NCBI): domain Eukaryota; kingdom Metazoa; phylum Chordata; class Mammalia; order Rodentia; family Cricetidae; genus Peromyscus; species Peromyscus melanophrys. The sequence goes on along the minus strand of CABHPR010143859.1, from coordinate 62,739 downwards.
ATAAGTAGATTATTAAACTTCTTGAAAATTTTAATAAGTGACATATTTTTAGATCATATCATAAATTTTCTTAGATTTGAAGTCTGAATTATTTGTAATCAAGCATCTTTCCTTAGTTTTTCATCAGTCACATTAAAATTTCATGAGTTTCTCTCAAGGTAATTTCATAATAATAGATTATTTTATCCTTGTGAGAAATATGATTTCATTTGAAGCAAGGAGAGATGAACAATGTCATCCTCTAAAAATATATCACATTTTGTCAGCTGTCTGACCTGTTTTCACAAGAATAACACACAGTATCAGATAGGGAAATAAAACATGAAGAGTATCAAACATCAAGCATCAATTATGTCTGTCTGGACTATTATGCCTCACTTCTTCTCCAATATCTGCACATCACCAATAGTAACAGACTTGTGTGTGTTTAAAAGGATACAATAAAGTTGTTCTCTATCACAAATTATCAGCAAAATCATAAGCTATAAATCATATAAAAGTGAAAATGGGGACAAGAAAAGTATATTGACAACAAAGACTATAAATCAGATAGTTTATAAAATTTAATGTTGCAATGCAGGCAAAAGTATGTTCTTTATTTCCTTTGCATTTCTATTAGTGTATAGGTATTCTGACTCAAACTGATAGTGCACCATCAGTTAATTTATGAATCAAGATTTGTATGATACATCTTAATATCAGAATTTCTATTGAATGTTCTGAAATGACAGTAATATGAGGGTAATACTATATCCTTGTTTGGTAACCAAAATTTGAGTCAGTGTTCATGCTATAATTCATAGAATGAGTAAGTAGATAACAGCTCAAAGGATGAGGAAGTAACCTGGTACATGGTGGCATACATCTGTCATCCCAGAACTGTGGAGAATTAGACATGAGGGTGGAGAGTTTCAAGACCCTTGAGCAACTTATATAATGAAAATAATTTATCATCACCAAGGTTAATTGTAATGATACAGTAAGTAGGCAACAAGAAATTTTCTTTAATGTCAATTTCCCTGGAAGAAAAGTAACCACAGAACAATATATATGAAGTTTATACATGCTATGAAGCCGCCTCACAGATTTGATGTTAGGAATTTTAGACTATCAAGGTTTTCTATAGACAGAGTTTTAAAATCACAGCTTTCGAAATGTTGACTGGCAGTTTAAATTTGAAATTTCTTCTTTTTATTGTTTTGTTCTGTTCTTTGGTTTGTTTTTGAGATAGATTTTAGATTTGAGATAGATTTGAGAGATTTTAATGAGACCTGGCTGGCCTAAAACTCATAGATATCTTCCTGCCTTTGTCTCCCAAGCCCTGGGATTAAAAATGTGACCACTAAACTTAACTTTATTCTTACTTACTAGATTGTCTTGCTTCAGATCCAAGCTCTTTATTCATAAAGTTTATTCTAAGACAAAAGGGGAAGGTCTCTTTGTAGATATGAATATTTAATAGATAATGAAAAAGCATTTCTATTATTTTCAAATAAAAAATATTTGCATTGTAATAATGAAGACTGACCCAATTTCTGCCTCCTTATATATGATGCTTGAAGTACACGATATGCAAATGTCTCCCTCCAAGCATGCGCTTGCCTCTCTTTTATCAAATACACTCCTGAATGTGTTTTTGAATACATTATCAGCATGTGAACACCAGGTCTACAGGAATATTAGAGAACTATCTATCAATCAGTCATGGAACAGTAAGCCTTCAACATAACCATATTGGCAAGGCATTAACAATAGAACAGCACACAATAACAAAAAAAATTCAATACAGAATACTGGATAATAACTCTTGTTGACCTAGTGTGTTAGACTGGGAGCACAAGTGATAGTTGCCTAAAAACATCCAATAATTATATATTACCCTTTTTACTATTTGAGATACTAAACCAGCTACAAAAGAAGTGAAAAATTACTCACTAACAGAATATTCTAATTGAATGCATTTTTAAATAGAATTCATTCTACTGAGTTCAATTGTTGAAGATAAATTTCTATGAAAGTCGGACTCTTTCCTTTCTTAACTGTGATATCATAGAAAAGTAACTGAATCTCTCTGTGCTTTGTTATGTAAACTATTCCAGGCATAGGTGAATATTTCTAAAGTTCTCTTCTTTGCAGAGTGACTTATATATTGATTAATTACTACATATTGAAATAAAATCTTTTATAAACCTAGCACTTTGAAATAGGAGACTAACTTTCAGGTACAGTAGATTAACTCTCCTATCAGTTTTTATTTTAAGTAATGTGACATAAAAATGATGATCCATTTATTTCTGTCTGTTGCATATCTAAATCTATAAAGCTCTTCAGTAACACACAGCCATTACCTGAAACTCATAAAATTCCTGTTTTTAATCTCACATTAACAAAATAATTCACAAACACAGCATATTTATTTCTCAACTCAGTTCATTTCAAAGATAAATTTTCTTTGAAATAGGGAGGAAGAATAGGAATCATAAATTACCTCTGTGATCACTCATCTACTTAACAAGTCTAGCTCTTTTATTATAAATGCTTGTGGAGAGAAATCGTGGCCACAAAAATGACAGAAGAGTGTTTTGCACTGCCCCCTACTAGAAGCTTTGGGGGTAAATGGCCTATAATTCTGATTCATGAGAGAAATTTCAAGAGAACAGTCTCTGAAGATGAAGAATATGTCAGAAGCCTTTTCGTTTGATGGCATGTCACTTGAAGGATAAACAGTCCATGGTGTATTAATTTCTGATGACTGTAACATAGGTGTTTGTTAGCCAAACCAGGATTTAATGCCCATTAGAGGTGATAGATTAATGGTTCTGAAACACCTTGTCATCTGTATATTCATAAAGATGGCAATGAAGGTAATGGTTTCCATCTATTTTACGTAGTGTGCCTCATGTACAAATATCCCTGAGTTCTTGCCGCACTACATTACACCCTATTTCCTTGATTTACTGGTGTTTAGAAAAATCAGTTTTACTTTTCCTTTTTATTGTTTTCAACAGCAAATAACAAGATCACTCCCAAGCCATTACTATATGCATTAGTTTTTTCTTACCTATTTTGTGAAAAGAATCTGTACATTACTTTTAAAAATAGTTATTAACAAAATTCATGGATTAATTGCCTTTGCCATTTTTTTCTGGTTTTGACAATACATCTATTGTCTATAAGTTGCTGTTGCTTGTTAGCTACACTATTATTGTGTGTATAATCTATCATCTGTACGTGTGTGTTTATATTATTAATAATGTGGAAAAGAAGCAAAAACAGTATCAATTAACCAAAGAAAATTATAAAAGGAGTACATCCAAATATGATCTATTAAAATGTGAAAATGTTTGCACTAAAGAATTGGCAAATTATATCATTTAATTCTTGAGGATAATAAATCAAAATGATTATCATATACATAATAAGTTTTTGGTCCCCAGTAAAATTAATTCCCATTTGCTTATATAAAATTAAATACAATTCATATAAAGCAATATTATGCTACACAAAATAAAGAGGTGAATCTGTCAGTGATATAAGGAACTGGATAAGGGTAAGTAGGGTAATTGGAATATCACTAATTATTTTTAAGTCAGATAACTTTCTAATGCAATTTATTTAGGTAGTATTTACATTGAAACTCTGAACTAAAATGCATAAATATCAAATTAATATAGATAAATCAACCATTTTGTTTTCAAATTAAAATAAAGTTCTGATAACATGTGCTGTCACTGCACCCACAGAACATTTCTTTGTGGCCTTCTAATAACAAATGCTTTCAAAAACGGAAGCAGAGTTAAAGAATTTCATCTCAAATTCAAGACTATATTTGGTATGCTTACTAAACTTATGTGTAGTATTTGACCAGTTTGTATCTGTGCCTATCATCTATCTAAATTGTGTTTGCAAAAAGAGTGAGAAAAGGAGAATAAAGTGAATCAGGTATATATTTAACTTACATCTTTAACATGGTAAAAATAAACACCTCTGCTCCTGGCCCATCAAGGTGGGGGAGCTGATCCTGACGTATCAAGAATTGGAGAGCTGTCCCTTCCCTCCAGAAAGTAGTACTACAATACAGTAGTACAGAAACTACTACAATACTCAGGAGAGTAAGCCCTTCATCTTGTCTGGGCAACACAGTTAGAGCTGACCCTGATGGTAGTAGTAGTATTCTCCAGTACAGAAACTACTACAATACTCAAGAGAGCAAGCCCTTCATCTTGTCTGGGCAACACAGTTAGAGCTGACCCTGATGGTGAAGGTGGGGGAGATCCAACCCTGAGGGTGTGAAAGCTGGAGAACTGGCCCCACTTCTAGTTCATTGCTGCAGGGTTGAATTAGCTGGGGCAATACTGGAGAGTTCTGCCTCGTGGTGAGAACAGGGAAAAACTGGTGGGCTGATCAACTATGCAGCTGCCCAGGCCCAGAACCAGGCATATGATTGGCCTGCCCCAACATCCACTGCAGCTTCCATGAAAAGATTTTTAATGTTTTCTTTTTTTTTTCTCTTAAAATTTGTTTTATTTAGGGGGAGGTTACACCGGCAGGGGGAATACTTGAAGGGACAGGGAAATGAATGGGATCAAGATGCATGATATAAAAGAAACATTGAAAAAATAAAAACAAAGTAAAAAGGCACATTTGCATGCTACTTCTAGCCTTAAAATTGTATGTTTCTAAAGATTGCATATATATCAATAAATATTTAATCTTTTAAACGTCAACTTGAATAGATTTCTTGAGCCAGAAAACTGCACTGTTCTTTGATATATGGTTGTTGAATAAACAACCTTAATAAACAATGTAATCTCTCTCCCTCTCTCTTTCTCTGTGGTGTGTATGTGTGTGTGTGTGTGTGTGTGTGTGTGTGTGTGTGTGTGTGTGTATTGTATGCCTATGTGTACATGTGCCTGTGTATGTATGTGTATGTTTGTTGTGTGTATGTTTGTGTTTGTGTGTATGTGTGTATTTGTGACCGTGGGGCCATGTGTCTATGTTTCTATGTGGCAGGGGAATTGGGATAAGAAAACCCTCATTCACTGTTGGTGGTATTGCAACCTGGTGCACCACTACAGAAACCAATGTGGAAAATTCTCATAAAGCTAAAAGTAAATTTCCACATGACCCAGCTTAACCTCTCATTAGCACATGCCAAAAGAACTTGACGTCTTACTTTACAAATACTTGCTCAGCTATTTTCTTTGCTTCTGTATTTATAATAGCTAGGAAACACAAGCAACCTAAATTAAATGTCCTACAACTAATGAAAATGCTGTACATGTACACTATGGAATATTATTCAGTTGTAAATAAAAATGAAAACTGCAGGTTAATGGATGTAATTAGGCAAGATCATATTGAGTGAAGTAACCCAGACCCAGAGAGACAAATGTCACATGTTGTCTCTCACTGGAGACTTCAAACTCCAAATCATCAGATTTGAGTACACAGCCTGTAGTAACCACAGAAACCAATAAAGTAAAACAGGACCATAGCCAGGGTAGGGAAAAGGTAAGGGATAAAGAGAGAAATACAAGTGTACACGTGGAAGAAGGTGAGAGCAGGGTAAAGGGGAACACCAGGATCCAAGTGATCTGACAGGGATAGAGAAGAGAATCTATTAAGAGGGGAGGTAAATAAAGACAAAGGAAGAAGAATGTAAAACAACAAGCATGCCTTACAAAGGAGTAAGAAATCATACTATTGATTATTTACCTAAAATGGAAATTTAATACACATAATTCTGTGTATAAACACACACATATAGTTGTAATGAACTTTTCTCGTCTTGACTGACATTGCTCTATCCAAGATCTACAGAACCACATAATAAAGCCACAATATTAGATTTGAGAAGCCATCTTTAAGTTGTTGGCCAAGAACCTCCAAAAGCATACAGACTATTGTTGTTTCTCTTGGCTGCCCCCCAGAGACAGAAGGTAAGTTCTTATAATATACGATGCACTTCAGTCACAGGGAGCACAGATCCTTCAGCTGGAACTGAACTGAATGCTCCATACCTGAGTACTAGCCTACAGAGTTGCAGAAGACACTGTACAAGCTTCCAAACAGGAAGGTAACTAAAAGTACGACTCACCTATGATGCCTGTGAACAACATTAACAACCAGCATGACACAATAACTGAGAATAGAGTGGCGGCACACATACCTTAGTTGCAACCAAGAGCTCTCTGATCGGACTTAACACCCATTTAACAAGAGGAAAACTATGCTTGGTTCTGAAAATCCCGTTAGCTACTCATTTTTAATGAAGTTAGGCTCATCAAGGAGAGTCTTCAACCATTCAGTTAATAAACCAGCATAATCCCAAACAATACACACACACACACACACACACACACACACACACACACACACATCTTTATACCCACAGATAAGTTTACTTTTCACTGCTCCAATGGACTTACTAAAATGTACAAGAAAAAGCCCACAAAACCTCAATCTTATACAAAGAACTATAGGTAACTGAGGATAGTTGGAAGTGGGAGAGGCATTCTTCCCCAGGGAAGAGAACAACAATTGATTATTCCAGCCCTGAAAAAAATACATAGAAGTAATATTGTATGGACTTCACAGGTTAGATGGTTATATTTAGGTATATATATATATATATATATATATATCAGTGAAAACACAACCATGAATTCAAAGGAGAGTGGAGAGAGGTACATGGGAGGATTTGGAGAAAAGAAATGCAAGGATAAAATACTGTAATCTCAAAAATAAAATTAAAAAGAGTTTAATTTTATTTTTAATTTATTAAAAATAAAAATTAAAATTAAATATGTGGTTCATTACTGGGGTCACTAATTGTCAGTTGAAAGTGCATAATTTATTGTTTTCTCACAAATAAAAATAATCACAAAAGATTGATTTCCAAACACGATTGTACCCATATTTAGAGTGATGTGAACTTGTCCTTAATTCTCTTACATGGTAATGTGATGGATGACAGTATGGACATTTATATGAATAACCTGAAGTCTTACTAGAAATGATAACTTTTAAAAATAATATTCTCTAAGTTTTCATGGTTTTCCACATGCTTCAGAGATTTACTAAAGATAATTTGCAAGCTGTATTCAAAGTACCATAACAACCTTAGTAATTTTGTGTAATAACCAATACTTAGCAACAAAATCTTAACCAACTAAACCAACAGTCTATGATTCAGCATGTTTATAAAATGGCTTGTTGAGGAGAGTAGCAGAGACTGGCTTGAAAGATGATGGAAAATGTTTGCCAATTGTATTTTATGATACAAACCCTTTTGAAGTATTCAACTCTGTTAGTTCAAGTCTAAAATTCATTAGAGCACTTACTGAAAGTTTCTCAATGTGAAAAAAAAAGCTCCCTATAGGGTTTTATAACATATATATACACCAATGAGTATACAGTAAAAGGTTAAAAAGATACTTGTTATTAGAGCCAATATAAAACAAGAATAGAATTTATGTAGAGGATTAATGAAGTAGTTATCATTCATTTAGCCTGAATACTTTGACAAAGTTAGAGCAATTGCAGTATTTGAAGGATTTGTTGATCATACGAGTAAAGAACAACCATCCTACGAAGAATTTTATTCAAAAGTGCAGAATGAGGAATACAGGAAATATGTAAGAAAAGCAAGGCCGTGCAAGGATGGTCCAGGTAAGTTTTATGTTTCCAACTTAGCACTTGATAAAACCTTTGCATATTTCCCTATCAGTTATCTATCTTCAGCTGAACCTAAGGTTGACCACCATATGTATACTGTCATAAGTGCTTTCAATTCAATGTGCATCTATTTATCTAGTAAATTAGATCTACATATACTCATACAAGATTCCATATGGGTACTGACTGCATCGAATCTGGGACCACTAGACTGCTATAAGTGATTCATTGGCTTTGATTAAATATTAGTAAAAATGTATTGGGTGCTTATGAGGGAATATTGTTGTCTACTTGATTGTACCTTATTTTTTTCTTATTGCGTTATTTCTTATTAACATATTTTTAAACTTAACATACAATGTAAGACAAATTGCTATACAGTCTTATTAATAAAAAACCCAGAGACAGATATGTAGCAGGAATCTTAGAGAGTCTTATTAATAAAATCAAACCTTGAGCCAGGTATTGGGGTGAACACTGGAAGGTCAGAGAGACAGAATAAGCCACAGCTACCTCACCTCACTGGATCCTCAGCTGGTCTTGTTTCCTCAGACTGGAAGCCTCTCTATGTCCTCATCCAGAATGACTCTCAGCTGAACTGCTGCTAGAAGCCTAAATGCTTAACCAGGCCAAATGCTTCTCCAGGCCAAATGCCTCTCCAGGGCAAATGCCTCTCCAGGGCAAATGCCTCTCCAGGGCAAATGCCTCTAGTTTCTGGTCCTCACGCCTTATATACCTTTCTGCTTTCTACCACCACTCCCTGGGATTAAAGGCGTGCTTTCTGGGATTAAAGGCTGTGTCACCACGCTTGGCTGTTTCTAATGTGGCCTTGAACTCACAGAGATCCAGAGGGATTTCTGTCTCTGGAATGCTAGGATTAAAGGCGTATGCTACCACTGCCTAACCTCTGTTTCATATTGTGGCTGTCCTGTTCTCTGACCCCAGATAAGTTTATTAGCATACACAATATTTTGGGGAACACAATACCACCACACAGATATTAGGGTGAAAACTAAGAGATCAGAGGAATAGTACAAGCCACAGCCAACTTCACCTTACCAACTCCTCAGCCTCCAGAGAGAGCTACTTCTTGTATATTTACGCCTATATCCTTTCTGTGCCCTGCCATCTCACTTCCTCTCTCTGCATCTACATCACTTCCTCTTTCTGCGCAGCTCTATCAGTTCCTGTCTGTCTGTACAGACCTACAGACCTCCATGGTTAGTGCTGGAATTAAAGGCATGTTCCACCATGCCTGGCTTTGTTCCCAGTATGGCTTTGAACACACAGAGATCTGGATGGATCTCTGCCTCCAGGAAGCTAGGATGAAAAGTGTGTGCTACCACTGCCTGACCTCTATGTTTAATATAGTGGCTGGCTTTTCCCTCTGATATCCATGCAAGCTTTATTTATTAGAGCACAAATAAAATATCACCACAGTACAATATAATAATCATCACTTAATCACCAGATCCTTCCCTCCCCTAACTCTTCATCTCAGTCTTTAGTGGTTCATAATCTAAGCAAACATCTTTGCAGTCTCTCTGCATTAGTACACAGAGGAGAAAACAACTCCTGTTCTATAAGTATTTATCTGACCTCTTTAAAACAATAATAGATTTCAAACTGAAATGTATGTATGTGATAATTATACAATTTATAAAAATTTAAGCCTCCCCTACAAATTTTAAACACGCTGCAAAATTTTAATGAATATACAGTGAACAGGTGAATAGAATCATTGTCCATTAAATATGTCCATATTTAAATAACAAGCCATTTTCAAACATGCTAAGTTGCCCTTCCTTTTACGAGTTCTGCAAATACAGACTGACACTGCAAAGCACAAACTCAATTGGACTAATTGACACAGCAACAAATACAAAAGAAAAGTGGATGACTGAAGGATTAATAGTATAAAATGCATCTATTTTAGAAACACAGCAAAAGTCTTCTATGCAATGATTTCTAAATATATGAATCTAAAGAAGCAAAACATCAGTCTTCCGTGCCTTTCCTCTTTCTTCACAAGCATCCTGCATTTTGAGTTTGTGTAAGCTGATTAAAATAAATAATCAGTGGTATTTATTTACTTTTCCTAGTTGATCAGATACCATAATTTATCTCTTTTCTGGGGCCTGTGTAGTACAGGGGAGAGCCTTCCTAACTGCAGCTTGGATGCTGTTGATCTTGAATACATAGTTTTCAGGGGAATAAGGTGATGTGTTCACTCATGTCGACTTTAGAGCTCATTTCTAATCACATTTAGACCTGAGGCTCTTGCTGCCCGAGGTAAAGCTTCTCTGAATCTTGTAGCCTTTTGAACTTAAAGTGGAACTGTCTGATCCTTGAGAAAAAAAAAATCCTCTTTGAATAGCAAAAATGGATAGCAAGGAAAAAGTAGGCCACCAATTCATATGTATGTAGGAAAAACTGTACTGTTTTTCAGAAATTATTTAGCAAACATTTATTTTTGACTATCTATAATATGCATAAAATGGCTTCCTCTTGTTTTCATGGATTAATTATAAAATCATATTACTAAGAGATAATCAAAAGCAGTTTAAAGTAGCAAAACCTGAACCAAATTCAGAATAGAGGATGTAATTCATCTATATCATTCCTTACTCAAATAACAGAGGTCATGGTTTTGTTTAATATGAAAATATCCTACCTAGACTCCTTGTGGGAATGAGTTTTGTTGTTTCTGTTTGTTTTGTTTTGCTTTTTTGCTTTGTGAGACAAGGTCTTGCTAAGTATTGCAGGCTGTTCAATAAGTAAATCAAAGGCTAGTCTTAAACTAATTTTCCTTCTTCTTCAATTTTTTGTAGCATTACATTACTGGGCTTGGCTGTCTTTTATGTCTTATCATGTTTGATTCTTTCTCTGCAATTATTTTGCTTCACCCTTACATCTATTTCAATGCCATTTTCAGTCACATTATTGCAAATAAACATGATAAATGAGTATATGACACAAATTCCTTGCACCAAAAAGTGTACAAAAGCAGTATAAGACTATTGTTTTGTGCCCACTTCCTCCTAACTGAAACATGCTCTTTTGGAGGTAGGTGATGAGCTCATAAGACTCAGGAAGCTAATGAGACCTTTAAAAAAAATCTGAGATAATCATGACATTTTCTCCACCTTAGTTTATATAAATAGTAAAGAAGTGCATGTGGTAAGGGCAGAGTTTTTGGTAAATCTGCCTGAAATTTAGCCAGAGAGCATTTGGGACACAGGTTTTGCCTCCCATGTTGAAGTGGACTTTTCATCAATGCAGATGTCTTTGAATAACACATGTTCCTCTAGCTATTCACCTGTGCTTCTGTGTATACTCTGCACCAATCTAGATGGAGATAGAATCCTTTCTTTAGTTGTCTTTAGTTTCACACATGGGTGAATGGGTATATTCCTTCATAACATTAAAGTCATAAAAGAACAGAAAAAATAATCTACAGCTCTCACTCTGAGTTCATTGTTTTTGTTACACTGTTTAATTGCTTACATCATCTGGAACGCAGCTGTGAATAAGAACAAATGGCATTCTGGAAGCTATATTTGTATTTCTACTCAAAAGGTTTATTTAAGAAATGGCAAAATATTCCTCCAGAAGAGTTCAGATCAATGGATTTTAAATTCAAAAAATACAGGATTAAGGATGGTGGTTATAAAAGAAAGATTAAATACCACTAAACACTTGTTATAATAAAACTACTACTACTAATGTATGAGTACATGTATATAATAGTAAGGAAATTAGTGTATAAAGCTCACAATATGTATCCTGAACCTTTTCTAAAGATACTTTCAAATTCTTCTTCTGATAGACAATATTTTACTTTATCACTTATGCCCATTTTTATTCGACCTGCATACTAGAACAAAATCACTGGACAGATATTTCAGACTGTTAGTTACATAGTATAAGTTTAAAGGGACAAGTAAAGCCAATTAATGTTTATCTTATTTACATTTTCAAAAATTACTCCATTAACTAATGATTTTAAGTAAGTATGATATTTGAGCAATTACATAGCCATATTTTCTGAAGCCAAATTTTTTGTTAATGTACTGCAATAGGATTTGGGATCTTTGTCTGTCAGAATAGTTAACTTTGCCCTAGAACAGAACATCTGATAAAACTACAGGCATTTCATTGTGCTATTTATTCAGTTAATATGGAAAATTTATTGTAAGGAGTGGGGTTTTGCTCATGTTTTAGGCTCTTTGATTATTGTTAATGTCTTATCTAATATGTTCCATGGACTTAGTTACTATGTATTAAACAAAAAATATTTGTAATGATATATATTGAAATCAATAATTATTGTTGTCTATGTATAGTTATATATATATATGCTTGACACTTCAAAAGTATTAAGTTGGTAAATCATACCTGTTAAGTGCAATTTTGTTTAATAGTTTTATTTTTCAAACTACGCTGGGAGGTACACATTTGGGAATATCTATGACAGCCTTACCAGGAAGGATTCACTGAGGAGGGAAGATTTATCCTGTATATTTTTGGCAGCCTCCCATGACCTCAGTCCCAAATATAATTGAATAGAATAAAGGAAAAGTGAGCTGAGCACAAGCAGTCATCTTTCAATTTCTTGGTTATTGACACTTCATATTCCAGGTGCAATATCTTCTGCACTACTATGACTTGTATCTTCAAACAATAAGCTGAAATAACCTGTCCATCATTAAGATCAAGTGGAAAAGTAATCCATATTTTATACACGCATATGTGTGTGTTTGTGTACACACATGTGTACATGTAGGGATACATATATGTAAAGAGAAAAGGGACACATGGGTTACAGAGAAAACAAACTGCTGTCATGATTTTATGTAGTTACATGACATTCCAAGATTCTTTTGGAGCTCTTAACTATTCTCCATTGTCATAGTAAGTACAATTTCATGTTTATACTTCATTCTTCATCTATGCAAAATCATATTCATAATAATTCAAAATATGAAGTATTTTTTTCTGAGAAAATTATTGTGTTAATTTTCTTTAAGTGAGCATGCATAAATATTTTAAGAAAATGTAATTCAATTACTAAAAAATTAGTAAAAACTTAAAAAAAATAAAGTACTTATTTCTTTTGAAAATATATATGTTTTTAAAAGAACCTAACAATTAGCTTTTTTCTCAAGATCCTAGAATATAACTATTTAGCTAAACAAGTATGCTTTATTTTGGCAAATTATTATTTAAATTGCCATAGTTAGTTAGCCTATAATTTAATTATCCATTCAAGTAAAATGATGGCAGGTACTTATTTATTTCCAAAAGTTCATGACCTATTTTAATCCTTGTAGAGTAATTGAAGTACACATTGCATTATTAAGAGTGGTCATAAAACCTGTATGTTTCTGCTAGAATTTGATGTATCTTATATTGGATTATTATTTAATACTGACATATTAAAATAGTTTAATGATAAATTACCAATATATTAAAATTTCACATTAACATTTAATAGTAAATACTGTAATTCATCATGCATGTGTTCTATTTTTTTTTATTTACCTTAGAATGATTAAATTATTGAACACTGTTAGGCAGCTGCATCTGTTCTTGGTCATATTTCATAATATTTATATGAAATATTTAGCTTTTAAAGACTAATAGTAAATAAATTATTGTTACATCAAATTTCTAGGACAAAAGTATAGCTCAGAAGGTTTAATTACAGGTATATAAGCAACTTGAAAAAATTTCATGTATTTTTATACCAAAAAATATAGAAATGTACATACAAATGAAAATAATAATGCTTATGATGACTTGTTGATATTTGATATATTTCATTTATACTCTATGAGTCGGTTATACAACACATAGCCATTGTATTTTGACATTGTGATCTCATTACATTTGTTTGAATTTTCTACACTTCCTCAGAAAAATTTGAAACATTTGCCCAATTATGATACTATTTGCTGTGTTGTATTACAACATCCTCATGGATAGTTACCTCATCAGCAAATTAAAGACAATTAAAATCAAGAGACATGTCTTATAAAAATGTCCAAGTCCTTCTCACTGAAGACAGTCAACAACTGAATTGTAATTTCTTTTAGTTTAAATTAGGCATTGTTAAAACTATGAAAGAAGGAAAGAAAAGACATCTATGTCCATAGCACTTTTATAATGTACTTAAGATACATAGTTATATATGAAAGCTTCATTAAGAAAACAGCTGTACATTATGTCTCGACAGCATCTAGAAATTTTTGACTGAGTTCATGAAATGATATACCCAAGAGAGCATTTTACAGAACATAGTGTAAATCATTTCTGTAGAGCATTCAAGTTTCTTCCTTAAAAAAAATCTAAAAGTGCCGGGCGGTGGTGCTGTGGGATGGTCTGTATGTCAAACATGTTGCTTATTGGTCAATGAATAAAACACTGATTGGCCAGTGGTCAGGCAGGAAGAAGTATAGGCGGGACAAGGAGGAGAGAATTCTGGGAAGTGGAAGGCTGAGGAGACACTGCCAGCCACCACCATGACAAACAGCATGTGAAGATGCCGGTAAGCCACGAGTCATGTGGCAAGGTATAGATTTATAGAAATGGATTAATTTAAGATATAAGGACAGTTAGCAAGAAGCCTGCCACAGCCATACAGTTTGTAAGCAAGATAAGTCTCTGTGTTTACTTGGTTGGGTCTGAGCGGCTGCGGGACTGGCGGGTGGCAGAGATTTGTCCTGACTGTGGGCCAGGCAGGAAAACTCTAGCTACACGGTGGTAGTGCACGCCTTTAATCCCAGCACTTGGGAGGCAGAGGCAGGCGGATCTCTGTGAGTTTGAGGCCAGCCTGGGCTACCAAGTGAGTTCCAGGACAGGCGCAAAGCTACACAGAGAAACCCTGTCTCGAAAAACCAAAAAAAAAAAAAAAATCTAAAAGCTATTTGGACAAATTTTCTGGCAGAAATTAATTATCTGATAAGTATTTTGTAAAAATATATTGACTAACAGTTGGAGCTAAAGACAGTGAGAAACAGAAGCATGGTCAAGTTGAGATGGATAGAAGCATGATCCCAACATGACAGTGTTGTCCTTTTTTGAAATGACTAACTGCCTGGTTAAAGCCACAGCTGTCTGAATGAGCAACTCTGCTGGTGGTAGGCCGCAAGAGCTGAAGCCAGAGGGAACTAACTCTCACAAGGCTACAAAGGGAACTTAACTAAACCTCTGTCCTTCTAAAGAACTCAAGATTCAAAGGTTCAAGTGGAATCCTGCTCCTCGGAGAGGCTGAACAGCAGGTAGCTCACTTCCTCTCCTTGCTGGCTTCCAAAAGGCCCTGTGATTCTCCTCGCCCCTACTTATAAGCCCTTTCTCACCCAGCTCCTCCCTACCACTTTGTGTCAGCTAGTTGCTGACGCAGCCTCCTGACCACAAGTGTGTAGCAGGAATCTTAAAAGTTCTTATTAATAAAATCAAACCTGAGCCGGGTATTGGGGTGAACACTGGAAGGTCAGAGAAACAGAACAAGCCACAGCTATCTCACCTCGCCAGATCCTCAGCTGGTCTTGTTACCTCAGACTGGAGGCCTCTGTGTCCTCGTATCCTAATGGGCCTCAGCTGAACTGCTGCTTCTTGAAAGCCTAAATGCTTAACCAGGCCAAATGTTTCTCCAGGCCAAATGCTTCTCCAGGCCAAATGCCTCTAGTTTCTGGTCCTCACGCCTTATATACCTTTCTGTTTTCTACCACCACTCCCTGGGATTGAAGGCTTACTTTCTGGGATTAAAGGCGTTGTCACCATACAAGTGAATTTTATTTAATCAAACACATCTTTGCATCATTAAACAAACATTCCAGAGCATAAACAAAAGTAACACACCTTGAAATAATATTCTACAACATGACAGTCCTGGGGTCAGGATTCTAGCAAACTGAATTTCAGCTTTTTTCCAACCACTACAATTACAGATGGAACTGTCAGTAAACACCTACCCTGGATCCTGAAAACTGTAGAGAATTGGAATTTAACTTGATATTAGAAAGCTGCCCTCTAGCTCTTTCAGTGTATCCATAGCCCAGATTCAATACCTTCAGAGGTATCTAAGACTAGTCAAGGTGAAATAGTTCATATGCTGAGTTTTCCTTAGAAGTAAAAAAAGGAGTCTAGCTCTCATATATTTGATTTTTAGAGCTACATGAGGATAATTTACTTTCAGTATTTTGCTTTTTTCTTTCTCCTGAATGTTCACTATCACTTACCAGCTAGTAACAATACATAGTTCAACTTCTTTAGTACAATCCTGGATATAAAGTGACACATAGATGAGGGGCATAAGAACATAGGTGATATATTTAAGAATTTCATGCAATGTATTTTGATCATATTAACATCCCTCCCTAACTCCTTCTATATCCAGCCTCATCTCCCTACCCATAATACTTTGATTCTATGTTTTCCCCAAAGCCCAATATGTATTGCCTAACTAGATTTGAGATTAGAATCCAAATACTAGTATGAAAATGCCAATAGTTCTTTAGGCAGTGGTTGGATTTCATGCCCATCTCTGTCTCCCCATGCTATAATTTTGTCCACTTTGAACTTATGCAATTATTGTGCATCCTGTCTCAATCCATGAGTGCACGTGTACAACTGTGTTGCTATGTCTTGAAAACCTTGCAAGAAATAATAATGACTCTCCTGATGATATGAACCAACTGGGAAAATAATGTCATTAATGTTACGATAGTAACTAGCCATGTTCTGATTGAACCTAAGGCCTGAAAATTGAGATGGAACCCACACCTGGCATTGTTAACAGAGCCAATAAATTGTGTCTTTTATTTTTTTAGTTGACAAATATTGAGATGCCTTTAAAACACCTTTTCATTCCTAGGTAACATATAGATGGTAGTATTTCTTCCTGGACTTGAGAGATTATAGTTCTAAACCTTTGCATTCATGTAAATGAGCGTTTCACTGGGTTCAAACTAAGAAGCCACCAGTAGTTTAATCAAAAGATACTAAGCATGACACTAAAGAAGGCTAACATTTCAGAAGATCAAGGTAAGGAAAAGTTTATTTATGGAAAGACATCCGATTTGAAGTGAATTCCTTTCTAATGATGGTTTTCCTATAACAATTATTAATCTAAAAATATTGAAGTTCAAAGGCCATGTTATTTTTCTACTTCTGTAGATAAGCAGTTGAAGGATTAGCACAATATGCAGAGTACAGGTTTTTGCTGTGGTTGGAATTTCATAGAATGAACTGCCATATTGACTAATTTTTTCTAACTTTTAAACATTAGCTTCTGATATGCTATATAACATTATGTTTTATCTCTTCTATGTGTCAGGCAATTAAAGTTTAGAGTCACACATTTCTCTTTCCACTAGGGACAGCTAAAGAAACTTGTCTGAGTCTTTAACCTCTATGAGATATGTTAGTCTCTGCTATACCCACACCTGGATTAGCTCTGT
This sequence comes from Peromyscus melanophrys, assembly GCA_902168415.1. Classification (NCBI taxonomy): domain Eukaryota; kingdom Metazoa; phylum Chordata; class Mammalia; order Rodentia; family Cricetidae; genus Peromyscus; species Peromyscus melanophrys. The sequence continues at coordinate 45,595 of CABHPR010143859.1, read as the reverse complement.
TGAAACATAGTCTCCTGTGAACAAGCCTTGTTGTAAAGAATGGGCAACTCTTGTGCATTCTGCTATGGCTCCTCACTCTACTTGATGAACTCGTGTTTACTTTGGGTATCCTAAAGGACTGCTAGTTGGAAAACCGAATGATTTGAGGGCTGCGAGTCTCTCATAGCCTTTACTTCTGAGATAAAATGTCTCCACAATTTTGGGGGGGTCAGTTAAGGTGATTCTACTCCAGCATTAGTTTCTTTCAAAAGAGTCTGCTCTAGAACGCTTTGTTTCTTTGTTTTCAAATACCTCTCCAATTTTGGGTGCTTCACTTTGCTCTGTGATTGTTTCTCCTACAGATAATTTTTTCAGTCTTTGATTTCACAGTTCATTTTTGTTTGTATTTATTCTTATTGTCACATAAAGATTTTGAAGTTATTTACATAATGTTCTGGAAAAGAGAAAAAATGTTTGATTTGGAGAAAGTTTCAATTATTGATTTAACATAATTTTCTGAGTTTGTATTCTGTTCTTAAAATTATTTTTTTCTATTTTTTGAGATTATAAAATATTTATATCATCACCCCTTCCCTTTCCTCCCTCTGATGCTTCCCATAAGACTCTGCTTGCTCACTTTCAAGTTCTTTGCCTCTGTTTTCCATTAATACTTAAATACACATGTGTATAAGTATTTCCATATAATTATAGTTTTCTCTCTCTTTTTTCCTTTGTTAATGTACTAACATTCATATCAATTTCAAGGATAATTTCAAAAAATAAAATTTGTGGTTATTGTTTTGCTTGTTTTCTTGTTATGTTAATTATCTCTTCTGTAATTTGTTTGCTTCCTTCTGCTTGTTTTAGACATAAATTGTTATTTTATTTCTGTTTCTTAATGTAGAAGCTTATATCTTTATTTGTTTCCAACAAACTTATGTTGCATGACCTTTTCTACAGAGATGTGAACCAGTTATCTATTCATCCTAGTCACCAAAGTCAGATTAAAGAAACAATTCCAACAAAATCTACCTGGGTGAACCAATATGTTTACTGTGGTCACTCCCAGGAACAGAAGTGAGAGATTAATTACAGAAGCATGGTTCGCTCAAGAGCAGCTTCATCGATAAAAAGCATACCACTGAGTGAAGGTCAAAAAGCTACAACCCTGGAACTCCCTTCCCAACATGAATGTAGCTCACAAAAGAGTCTCTTCAATGTACTAATTGTGTACAACTTTTATAAACTTGTGAATTTTATCAGTTCTTGGATATAATGAGTTTTATTAGCTTCCAGAGTCTTAATGTTTCTTCCTAAATTCAGGAGGAAATTGCAATAATGCAACTTATACAATGGTAGAAATCCAACTAAAAGAACTGATTTCAGCATTTCACAGAGAATTTGATGTAGCAAATCTTTCTCTGTGCCACCAGCTCCCAAATAGTGACACGGAGGCTTGCTATTAATTATTATTGCTCATGCTGCTTTCTCCACATCTGGCTGGTGAACCACCCACAGTTCTTCCCAGAGCTCGCTCTCTCTCTCTCTCTTTCTCTCTCTCTCTCTCTCTCTCTCTCTCTCTCTCTCTCTCTCTCTCTCTCTCTCCCTGGAAGTCCTGCCTAAAACTCTTGCCTAACTATTGGCCATTTAGATTTTTATTAAATCAGTTCACTATGAGATATCTTTACACAGTGTAATAAAATATCTGATCTGGTAATTTGGACATCCAATTTCATGTACTCAAACTATGTTAAACTGCCTTCCAAGAGTATATTTTAAGTGGTAAATCATATACTTTGCAAATATTTTTTCTTTTTGATGTTAGTATTTGGTAGACTGAAAATATTTAGTGTTATTTCTAGATTTGTATTTGTCATTGAGCAATTTATGAAATAGAAGTTTATCTTTCTTGCTGAACAGTCTGTTTGCTTATGAAAATAAATAATCTTTTTTGTTTTTATTTGCTTTTGTTGAATATTCTATTCTTAATTCATCAATTACATCATACTAATTGGCAGTCACTTCAGAGTTTCTAGAGCTTTGTTGACTTCTGCACCTGTTTCATGTCAATATTGAGAAGAGGTTTTTGTCTTCAAATATATAACTTACTACTTTTACTATCAAATATTGTATGAAGATAATTATGGTTCATTTGGTGGTAAATAAATGTGTATGAATCTTATGTTTCTAGGCAGAATTTACACTAAGGTAACATTATTCTCCCCTTCTCATAATTTCTCTTTTTTTCGAGACAGTATTTCTGTATTTTAAACATTCTTTTATAATTACCTAAGTCCTTATACTTGTTTTACTGAAAAATTGTCCAATATCAATATATTCTGATCACAGTTTCCTTTCTTCCAGCTCTTCCCATTTTCTTCACATCTCTTCACCCAACCAATTCCATCCCCTTTCTTTTTATTCTTTTAATTTTCATTCTTTTTTCTTTTTATTTATTCTTCTCTTCTGCAGTATATATATATATAATCTACTGCAGCATCCCCTCTCTCCACTCCTCTTATTTTCCCCATTCTTCCCTCTTCCCAAGATCTACTACTCCTCCATTTCCTCTCACAAAGCATAGGTCTTCCAGGGATGTCAACTCAAACTGGCATAACAAGATGGAATAAGACTAGGCACTAACCTTCATATCAAGGCTGGAGGAGCCTAGTAGGATGAAAAGGGTCGCAAGAGCAGGCAAAAGAGTCAGAGATACTCTCATTCCCATTATTAGGACTCTCCCCCAAACCCCAAGCTACAAAGCAATTATCCAGTTTTGAGTCTCTGTGTTGGTATGCAACTACTACAAGAGGGAACTTCTCTGATGATGGCTGAATGCACTGATCTATAGGTATAGCAGAATGTTGTTGGATGTTATTTTATTTCTGTGTAATTTATCAGAATAATATTATTTGCTTTTTCCTAAGACCCATGGCTCTTCAGTCTCAGAAATAAGTTTTATCTCATGGAGTGGGCCTTAAATCTAATCAGGAAGTATTTTGTCTTACCTATAGTATTTGTGCCACCATAGCCCCAGAATATCATGCACACAGATCACCAATGTAGACCACGGGAGTTGTAGCTAGGTTGGTGGTTATCATTTTTCTCAGAGCATGCAGAGTACCTTCCAGTATCATAAACAATAATCAGTAGTGGTGAGTGCTCCATTTGGGAAGAAGGTTAACTTATCTGTGTTCATTGAGTTATGTAAGTACTGTCTTCAGCAGTAAGGCATTACCATAAACTGTGGAGAGCAACCAATAGCCTTGACAGTTGCCTGAGTTGTATTAGGTTTCCAAGGGTCCTTTGGATAACATACTTAAGACTTCTTGAACAAGAGGAAAACCATGGCTGGCACTGGAATCTTAGCCAATTAATCTTGACTCATAATGTCATGGATCTTAGAGGAGAACCAATATGACCTTCAATTTACTAAACCTGGATAATCCCCAACTACATTCCAAATATTTGTCTTTATACCCATTCTATAAATGTAGCCTTCACCAGTCATTGAGGAAATTATTCTTTGTAACAGATGGGAATAATTACAGAAAACTTCCAAAAAATCTAAACACAAAATTATGGAGCCCAGTCAAAAAGATACATTTAGAAAGCAACTCATGCATCTATGATTCATGGAACATTGTTGAAGTAGGGGCAAAAAGAATGTACAAGCCAGAAGTTTAGGGAGTTTGCTGTCAAATAGTGTCTCTTAAGAATGTCACAAGCTACGACAATAAGGTCTCACCAACAGGCCGGTACAAGAGCTGAACAAGGACAACAGGAGACATGTTAATGTGGTTGTGGGGAAGCCAAGAAGGACTCAACAATGTACAAAGAACTACAAACAACTGAAGGATACTTAGAGTGTGAAACATAGTCATCTCTAGGGACAAGTACACCAACAGGTTATGTGATATCAAATGATCAGCCCAGAAAACATACATATAAGTAACATTATACAGACTGAGCAGATTATATTTATATATGTGGAAAATTTCATGTATATACATATATATATGCAATATATACACGTATGGAACAATAATTCATGAAAAAAGAGGTCATAAATTTTGAAGATAGTAAAAAGGGTTATATTGCAGGTTTCAGGGGAGCAAAGGAAAGGAAGGAATAATCTAAATATATTAAAATCTAAAAAAAATATAGAAGAAATAAAAATTTTAAAATGATCCTAAAAATTATAAAGTATATTTGCTAGTATTTAAATAAAATTGCCACATATATGAATATTTAATCAAGTTTGTAATACTGGAAGAATAATTCAATAATATGTGTTAATTTTTCAATAAATCAATATATACTTGGAATTTTTGTGTATTAAGAAAAATTGACATATCTGGTACTATCAGTAAGTATATATATTTACATATAAATATATAACTGTCAATATACCTACATAAATAAAGTTTAATATTGCCAAAAAGAATCTAAAAAACCTACTTCCATGCAAACTTTATCTTTCTGTATTGTGAAAGCATGTATTGATAACCAATGATCCACTTAGACTCTTAGATTTGTGTTGCTCAAAGTTGTAATGTCTACTGTAGTCATCTGTATAATAGTGTAAATGTTTACAAAAATACCAGAAATCATCAATTACAGTTTCTGAAGCATAAGAAACCTTCTTATATTAGTAGTCATCTACTATTTATACTTTAGAATCTCTTCTTTGAAAAATTTATATTCTGAGTATTTATTTAAGATACTGCTGTCATTATACTCATTGCTCATGACTCTCTCAGAATTATACTAACTTTACAGAGAATAAGAAAAAATTGTAATGTTCACAGACTTCTGATATCAAATCACACAATTCAAAGTCTTTTTTATCAAATTTTATAAAATATAAATTTAGATCATAATGGGATTTGAAAAATATAAACATTCCTCTTTTGGCACAAGATGACATATGTATTACATGTAAATCAAATAAGATAAATATAAGAACACAATAATTTTTAACATGTTATGGGCTCACTGAGGATAGATTACCCATACTGTTAGCATTTATATAATGCTAAACATTTTATGACCAGCATTATTCTTAACAATATGAACAAAAGTACCTATAAACTATCTCTTATTTTTTACTATTTTATTATACAATTACAAGTTGTATTTTTCTTCAAGTAATATATTGATATGGAAATACTGTATCCAAGAAAGTAATTTTGATGAGAAGAATGGTCAAACAAGTTGACAGATACAATAATCTTCAAATTTGACACATAGTATTTTTACTAAGACAACTTTCATATCTTCTTATTCAAGTCTAGTTTGTTCAATCTATTGAAAGATAAACACAATGCTCCCTAAAACAATAGCCTAATTAATAAAAATATTGGCAGAGATAAGCTTTCTTTTGGATTTGAGGGGGAAATATAATAATTTACTTCTATACTGTACTTACTCTGCAGCAGATGTAGTAGCTGTACCATGGCATGGTATGCCTTTGCGTGTTTCTGTTTTAGCTCTCCACAAAAGTATGAATTTCATGGATTACTATTGTTTTTCAGCTGAGAAAAATATCAGAGTCCTAAAGATAAAGGTGATCAAATTCATTATGATACTAGAGTTCATTTGCAAAATTATGTTTAAGGGGAGTTCAGTAAATTAGGAGGATGCTGGAGAGCAAAAACACTAGTAAACATGAGAAATGGCACAGCATGATAGATTAAGCTGGCAAGCTGATTCATTATTTGATTGGCCATATATCCGTGAGATTAAAATGCCAAAGGACTGAATCTTTAGAGCAGCAAGGTATAAATAGTAATTTAAATTCATTAACTAATCAATAAAGACAGTTTTCAATCATGACAAAGCAGAGTCAAACACAGTTTTGAGAAGACTACACACTAAACAAAGGATGTATTGAAATAACAAAATTAGAGATTTTAGACTTTTTATAAATTTAGTGCATTTAGCCAATAAGTAGAAATAAAATCATTATGAAGCCCTTAAGCCAAAGAAGGTCAAATATTTGATTGAATGATTGAATGATGAATAATCTGTTAATGATTCACTAGCATTTTCCATAAAACAAAAGAATAGAAAGAAATACATTGTTTTAACCTAACATTTCTGGTTGTAAAATGTTCGTACAATGATCCTTCTCCTTTTTTGTAGCTTCAGAGGTAATTTCATGATTTTTATGGAGTAAGAGAAGTAGTACCGATTTTATAGCAGTTCGAAAGTTCACCAATGTTATGGACAAATTGATATCTGTAATATCAAGAACTCTGTGCTTGCCACTTAGTTCAAGGTTCTTCTAAAATACACTTTATATAGAAGAACAGCTAAAGAAAATGAAAGGATGTTAGGTCATAAAAGTCAAAGTCAAACAAGACAAGGAATAAAATTTTATAACACACCTCCAGTCAATCCAAATAGGAAGAAAAAAATCTCAGAAGAAGAAGGGAATGTAAAGATTGCTTACCATGGCCAAAGAATGACAGTAGTTGGCAGGTTATTCCCAGAATAACTGAAGTTTCATCATGAAGCTTAACAACATATGGGAACATCGTGTATGCCATATGTTGGTTACTGCTATCTCATGCTTGCCAGTGGCTTTCTCTATAAAGTATAGCTATAAGTAGCTACATATAAATGGGGTAAGGTGAGCATAGGGGATTATATAAAATTTATATTGTGGACAAAACTACCTTTCCTTTAAAAAGGCAAACAATTCATAAGTTACACAAGATTGAAACAGGTCAAAGATTCTTAGCAGGAAAGACGACTCACATTTTTTTCTCAAACTCTTAGGAGATATATCTGATAAAAACATAAATAATTAGAATATGGGGAAAATGAGATACAGTGAAGTTGTGCATAGACATTATGTTTCATTCTTAAAAAAGAATTGGAGATTGAAAAAGAGAAAGCTTAACATAAAGGATACCCTTTAACTCTAAGCCTCACGCTACCTGCAGCTGATTGTAGAGACTAAGAAAGCCTTAGTGTTAGCTCCTCAAGAGAAAAGTTCAATAGTACTTTCCCAGCTAGGTCTAAATTTCTATGACAAGAGAAGGGCCTACTTTCACCATGAAATACTAGAAATATTCCATAGTGGAAAGATTAAATGTGGTGTCTGAAGTTTAGGTCTTGTGGGATGCTTGCTAGTTTCAAGAGTATTAGCCAAAAACTGAGAGTCAATGGGAGCAGTGCTCTGGGCCTGATATTCACATTTTTGGATTTTGTTTTCTTTTTGGTGTATCTAAAAATAATAATTTTTATAATCCAAAGATGTTCTAAACACCATTATATTTTATTCTAGGACACCAACTTGTGCGGACATGTAAGCTCAGTGCATGCTGCCTTAGTCTCTGTAAGTTCATATGAGCTTTGATCATGTTGATTTACAGGGTCTTGTGTTATTGGTCCTCCATCCTCTCTGACTCTTAAACTCTTTCCAACTCCTCTTACACCGGCTATGCTGAGCCCTTAGGGTAGGGATTTGATGGAGACATTCCATTTAGGCCTGGATGTTCCAAAGTCTCCTACTCTCTGCATAATAACCAACTCTGGATCTCTGTATCTCTTTCCATCTGCTTTAAGAGAAAGCTTCTTTGATGATGGCTGAGCTATGTACTAATCTACAAATAAAATTAATGCCATTAGGAGTCATTTTCTTGTTGTGTTCTTTTAGGAGAATAATAAGTAGTATTTGGTTTTACTGTAGATCTATGTATGATCTACTTTCAGATTCTTGGTCACTTAAGCAATACTAGCAATAAGATCCATCTTATGGACTGAAGTCTCAATTTTCAAAATCATTACTTGCAATTTGAAGAGAAAATTTTTCTTGCCACTTATACATTTTATTTTAGTTATTTTTCTGGTGATTTTTTTATTAAGAAATTTTTTATTCATTTCACATACCAACCACAGATCCCCCTGTCAACCTTCTTCCTGCTCCCCCCACCCAGCCTTCCCCTTATCCCATCCTGCAGCCCCTTCCCTGAAAAGGTAAGGCCTCCCATGGGGAGTCAGCAAAGCCTGGTACATTAAGTTGAGGCAGGTCCAAGCCCCTTACCCTGTATCAAGGCTGTGTAAGGTGTCCCACCATAGGTAATAGGCTCCAAAAAGCCAGTTCATACATTGTGGTAATATTTTATTTGTGCTGAAATGTAGTGATATTTTATTTGTATGTTAATAAATAAAGTTTGCCTGGAGAGGACAGAGTTAGCCATCCATAAACAAAAGTCAGGTGGTGGTAGCACACACCCTTAACCTGATCACTTAGCAGGCAGCTGTCTCTGTCATTCTAGATTTTTGGAAGTTGCTTACAATGCTCTTCCTGTTTACCTAGGTAATATTATATCCTTCTGAGGTCTTTGATGTAGTTGAAGACTAGATAGTTATAATTTTCCTTGGTTATGATAAAAGATAAATTAGATATAAAATTTTAGACTTACAAATATAGGATAGATGATAGAATATTTGCTTTAATTTTACAAACTACAAATAGATTAGATATTATAACTGTAATTCTTGCTTGATAATTGGTCTATTATATGTAATTTTATGATGTTGAAGTTAAAAATCTTCCTTTTAAATAGAAAGAAAAGGGGAAATGTTGGGTAATATCGCTCTGTATGCTGTGAATGTGTTGCTCTGACTGGTTGACAAATAAAATGCTGATTGGCCAGTAGTGAGGCAGGAACTATAGATGGGATAAGGAGACAAGGAGAATTCTGGGAGAGGAAGGCTGAATCAGGATGCCAGCCTGCCATCCAGGGAGCAGCATGTAATGGCACACAGGTAACGCCACAAAACGCATGGCAACATATATATTAACAAAAATGGGCTGAGTTTAAGTGTAAGAGCTAGTCAGTAGTTAGCCTGAACTAATGGCCAAACAGTTTTAATTAATATAAGCTTCTGTGTGTTTACTTGGGTCTGAGTGACTGCAGACTGGGTAGGACACAAGGAAAACTTTCAGCTACAATATACCAGGGATAGATCCTATTCCTACTGCCAGGGGCCCCTTAAACAAACCTAGCTACACAATTGTTCTCATTAATGGAGAAGGCCCAATCTGGCCCCATGCAGGCTTCACAGTTGTTGTTATAAAGTTCATGAGTTCCTACTAGCTTGGTTCGGTTATATCTGTAAGTTTCCTCATCGTGACCTTGATGCCCCTTGCTCATAGAATCCCTCTTCCCTCTCTTTGATTGCCTGAGTGAGGTAACCCATACTCAGAAAGACAAACATGATATGTACTCACTCATAAATGGATACTAGATGTAAAGCAAAGGATAACCAGACTACAACTCACAGCTCCACAGAAGCCAGGTAACAAGGAGGTCCCTAAAAGGAATGGATGGATCGCCCTGGGAATAGGAAACAGATGAGATCTCCTGAGTAAACTGGGGATGAAGGGGGAGCAATAGAAGGTAGTGAATGGGGGATGAGAACATGAGGGAACAGGATGGTTGATGTGGAACAGGGATGGAGTAGGAGAGCAATGAAAGAGGTACCATAATAGAGGGAGATATCATGGTGACAGGGAGAAACCTGGTGATGAGGAAGTTCCCAGGAATCCACAAGAATGGCCCCAGTTTAAACTACTAGCAATAGTGGAGAGGTTGCCTGAGCTGGCATACCCCAGTAATCAAATTAGAAAATACCCTAACTGTCATCATGGAGCCTTCATCCACTAACTGATGGAAACAGATGCAGAGATCCACAGTGAAGCACCAGGCCAAGCTCCAGAAGTCCAGTCTGGTAAATTTTAAAATATTGCTTCAGAATCCTTTTGTGAAACAGCACAACATTTTAATAACGCTGGTGATACAGCTGGCTAGCTGTCCCTTCTCTCATTGGTATTGTTTTGTCTGCACAATCCATCCACAGAAACTGACAAGCTAGCCGCAAATTGATCTACACGAATACATAACACCATTTGAACTGAGAAATAGTGATTCAACAAATTGTACTTGAAATCTAACTGGAAGATACCGCTGTCAGTACTTACAATGCTTTTACTATATTGAACTTCAAAATCTGTAAAATTGTTATTTGCATAAAAGATTAACAACAGAATTTATGAAAGTAAGATTATTCACCATGTTCTGAAAACATCTCACTCAGAAAAAGAGAATTCCTGTTCAAATGTCCTAAGAAATAGTACAACACAAGATAATGCTTATGGTGCTGCAGTCTGCCTCTGATTCTCTCTAATATTATGTACCTTAAAGTAGATCTTACCATACATGGATCCCCTAATTGCTCTCCACACAAAACAAAAATTATGACACAAATACAATAGAGAATATAACTTAACAAACTAAAAGTACTGAATAGATTTGAATAAGCCAACAAAATATAGATTCAAAACTATTCATAAAATAGTTTTACTAATGGCCATAGAAATTTAGAGAGAAAAAAATCTGTACAATTATTATTGTAGTATTTTATGAAGTTAATTCTATGTGTATCTAAAATTTATGAAGAAATGTCTATTCCACCACTGACTTTAAGCATTCTGCCTTGGAATCCCATTGCAATTATATCTAGGTGCTGCTACTTATGGCTGAACAGGTTTTGAATATAAGATTATAGGCAAGCCTAATAGTTCACCTTAAGCAAAAGACCAAGAAAAACAGCTATATCTTGGCAGGTAAACCAGCTATAACATTATAATAAATAATTATTTTGACTTCTCACATTCTAAATAATATAAACACAAAGTACTATTTTTCAATCAAATCTAAAATCATGAAGGATTTAGAATAAAATCTGACAAGTTTTTAAGAAATGTGCTGAAAAAATACATATCATCTTTCAATAAAACCACCATAGGCATAGATTGAAAATTACCAAATTATAAAAAGTGAAGTGCATGGTTTAGGAGTATGAATTCTCTAGTGTGTTGAAATGTATTTTGTTTTCAACTTCCTAAACTTGATTACTATCTTTCTAAAACATATTCAATACTTTGTACATAAAGAGAAAAAATTATAGCAATTGAAATACCACTGTAGATGTATCAAAAGCTGTTTGTTATGTTCAGTTCACAACACTAATAGTTTTTATTGATAAAAAGATAATTTAAAGTCTACCCAAATTTCACATTTGGCTAAATGGGTGAAATGAATTTTCCTGAGTACAAGTCTAGTTAACCTTGTGCTATCACCTTTGCATGTCAGCACATCTGGAGGTAATTCTCAAGAAAACAAGTGATTTTATTGATTAAATTTAAAAGAAACTGAGTTGCTGATAGATACATTTATATAAAGCTTGCTTCATGCAATTAAAATGGGAAAAAGTAGGCATTGCCAGGAAACCCATTGGTCACATCAGCCAGGGAATCAGGTAGGTTATCTTAAATCTTCCTCCTGCCCCCCCTCCCCACCCAATTCCAATTTTTCAGGCTTATCCGCAGCTTTATAGCAGACCAATTTCTGTGGCTCTCTTTTCTCTCTACCCCCTTCTCCAGGGCACTAAACAGATCTGCCCTACCAATTCCCAGGGAACTACAACACACCCAGATTTTTCTCCATGTTGTAGACTCTCACAGCCTCCCTCTACCCCATGCCTATTCCTTCCTGTCAGCTCCCAATATCTAGAAAAACATCATACCTGGGACCCTTAGTGCCCACACCTGTTAGGGTCTCAGAAACATTCCTGACCAGGTAGTCACCACCCTCTCCTAAGATACAGAGAGAGCAAAAGAAACCAAGGAATGAAATACCCACATAAAAAAGACAAGACCAGATATCAGCACCTAGATTAAAATCATCTCAAAGTCAAATGACTAGATGCCAGCATAAGAAAACAACAACAGCCAGGACAGTATGTTTCTACCAAAGCTCAGAAACCCTACTATAGGAGACCTTGAGAAATGTACCTTCACTGAAGTACAACACAAGGATTTTAAATAGCTATAATGAATGTATTCAAGGTCCTTAAAGAGGATATATAGATATAAATACATTAATGAAACCTGTGAAAACACCAACAAACAGTGGAATGAAATGTAGAAAATAGTTAAGGACATGAAAGCAAAAAGGGAATAACTAAAGAAAACCCAAACTGGGTTAAAATGTGGAATAAAAAAATTTCAGAATTTGAGCAAAAGCCTCAGAGGCAAGCATCAACAACAAAAACACAAGAGATAGAAAAGAGAATCTCAGGAATTAAAGACAAGATAGAAGAGATGGGTACCTCAGTCAAACAAAATGTTAAATTTAAAAAAAAAAAATGCCCTGATAAAAAGCATCCAGGAATTCTGGAAGACTAGGTCATAGGCACAGAAAACATCTTCAGCAAGATCACCAAACACACTGAACCAATAAAGAAATTCTACATTGTCCATAATAATCAAAACATGAAATGTACAGAACACAAAAGAATATGAAAAGCTGCAAGAGCAAAAGACAAAACAACATATAAATGCGAATCAATTAGAAAAATAATGACTTTTCAATGGATACCCTACAGGAAAAAAAAAAAGAAAAAAAGCACTGGGTAGATTTTTACAAACTCTAAGAGATCACAGACATGAGCCAAGATTAATATACCCTGCAAAACTTTCAATCACAATAGACAAAAGAACAACATTCCATGATAAAACAAAACCTAAGCAATATCTATGTACAAATCTAGCACTACAGAAAGTGCTAGAAGAAAAATCTGAAGAGGTTTATCATAACCCTGAAAACAAGAGGAATAAATTATCTCAGAGCAGCAAATCTAAAGAAAGGGAACAAAACCCACATCACAACAACAAAATAATGAGAATCAACAAATGCCACTCATTCATAGCTCTCAGAACTAAAGGTCTCATCTCTCTAATAAAAACATACATACTGACATATTGGGTTAAAAAACAGGATCCATCTTTATGCTGCACCTAAGAAACACCCCTTAATATCATGAACAGACATTAGAGTAAAATGATAGTAAAAGTTATTCCGAGCAAATGGGCCCAACAAACAAACCACTTTTACTATCTGACCAAGAAGACTTCAAACCAAAACTAATCAGAATATATAGGGAAGGACTCTACATACTCATAAAAAAAAAAAGATCCAGCAAGAGAATATTGGAATTCTAAACTTTTATGCACTAAACACACGGATATACAAATTCAGAACAGAAATGCTACCCCAGTTTAAATCACATATTGATCTTCACACAGTGATTGTGGGTGACTTCTATACCTCGCTCTTGCCAATAGACTGGTCATCTAGACAAAACCTAAGAAGTGAAATGCTATAGCTAAATGATATCATAAACCAAAGAAACCTAATATTTAGAGAACATTTCACCCTAACACTCGGCATCCTGTCTGATCACCATGGATTTAAGGTGGATATCAACAACAGAAACAAGAGAAAATGTACAAACTCACATAACTGAAAAACCATTGAAAAATGGGCCAAGATAAAAATTAGAGAGAAATTAAAAATATTTTAAAATTGAATAAAAACTAAAGCATAGCATAACCAAACTCACGGGAAATAATGAAGGTGCTTCTAAGAGGCAAGTTCATAGCACTAAGTGCCTACATAAGGAAAAAGAGAGATCTTATTAACTTAATGGTGCTTCTAAAAATTCTAGAACAAAAAGAAGAAAGCATACCCTCAAAAACTAGATGTATTAGGATTCTCTAGTCACATAACTTATGGAATGAATCTCTCTGTCTCTGTCTGTCTTTCTCTGTCTCTGTAGCTCTCTGTATCTGTCACTGTTTCTCTCTCTCTGTGTGTGTCTCTCTCTATCTATCATCTATCTATCTGTCATCTATCTAGATAATGATAGATAGATAGATATAGATACAGATGATACAGATTTAGTTATAAATATAAATTTATTGGAAGCTGTGACTGAAAAGTCCAATAATCTAGTACTTGCTCAGTCCCGTTAGGCTAGGTGTCTTAGCTGGTCTTCTGTATATCTATAGATACTGGAACTCAGAAGCAGTAGGCTCCAATGCCAGTGAAGGAAATGACAAGGGCAAGCAGGCAAAGCAGGAGGACACCTTCCATCTTCCATTGTCCTTATTTAAGCTTCCGGCAGAAGACATGGCCCTGAATAAAGGTGTGTCTTCCCCACTCAAAATCCTGATCAAAAGCCCTTATCTTCCAGCCTCAAGATCTTGATCAAAGACGTGTTGTCTTCCTGCCTCAAGATCTAGCTCACAGATGTGCCCTCCATTTCTGGATTATAGTTCATTACAGATATAGTCACGTTGACCACCGATAATAATCATCAAACTAGAAAACAAGAAATAATGAAATTCAGGGCTAAAATCAATAAAATGAGGGAAAATCAGCAAAACAATACAAAGAATCATTGAAACAAAGAGCTGATTCTTTGAGAAAATTCAAGTTTTACACACCCTCAGCCAAACTAACTAACTAAAAGAAAGAACAAACTAGCAAAATTGGAGATTAAAAGGGGAACATAAAAACAAACACTGGGAAATCCAGAGAATCATAGGAACATGCTTTAAAATCTATATACCACTGAGTTGGAAAATCTAACAGAAATGGAGAATTTTCTTTTTCTTTTTTAATTTCTATTTATTCTTTATGTCTTTCACATCATTCATCTAGATCACATTCATCTCTACATCCCTTTGTATCCACCCTGTGCCTTTAAAACCTCCCCCAAAATATAATAAAATGCAAGAGAGAAGAAAAATGTAGTCATGGAAGCTGTCATGTGACACAGTGAGTGTACCTGAAGATTTTTGTGTCCCTGCCTGCCAGCAGTCAGGACAAATCTCTCCCACTCGCGTCCCCCAAGTAAACACACAGAGACTTATGTTGCTTATAAACTGTATGGCTATGGCAGGCTTCTTGCTATCTGTTCTTACATCTTAAATTAACCCATTTCTATAAATCTATATGTAGCCACGTGGCTCGTGGCTTACCGACATCTTTTTTTTGTTTGTTTGTTTGTTTGTTTTTTGAGACAGGGTTTCTCTGTGTAGCTTTGCGCCTCTTCTGGAACTCACTCGGTAGCCCAGGCTGGCCTCGAACTCACAGAGATCTACCTGGCTCTGCCTCCTGAGTACTGAGATTAAAGGCGTGAGGCACCCATATCTTAACATCTGCTTCTCATCATGGAAGCTGACAGTGTCTCTCTGCCTCAGCCTTCCACTTCCGTAGCAAGAGTTTTTCTGCCTGATCCACAATCAGGACAAATCTCTGTCACCTGCCAGTCCCACAGCCGCTCAGACTCAACCAAATAAACATAGAGACTTATATTGCTTACAAACTGTATGGCCGTGGCAGACTTCTTACTAACTGTTCTTATAGCTTAAATTAATCCATTTACATAAATCTATACCTTGCCACGTGGCTCGTGGCTTACCGGCATCTTTACATGTTGTTTGTCTTGGCGGCGGCTGGCAGCGTCTCCTTTCACCTTCCTGTTCTTTTTTTTTTTTTCTCTGTTAGTCCCGCCTATACTTCCTGTCTAGCTACTGGCCAAACAGTGTTTTATTTATTGACCAATCAGAGCAACACATTTGCCCTACAGAACATCCCACAGCACTTCCCCAAGAACGTGGAGAAGAAAATCAGCAAGTTCACACTTCCCAGAATTCTCCTCTCTCCTTGTCCTGCCTATACTTTTTTCCTGGCTACTGGCCAATCAGCATTTTATTTATCAATCAATCAACCACAGCAAGTGAGTCAGACACTATATAATTTTGCACAAATATCTTTATTTGCAAGTATTCACTGCAAAGAGTCATTGGTCTGTTTCAAGGCCTCTAGTTTCTATACACCATCAATCCTGGGCCCTCACTGGGGCTCCTCTTGAATAGTCTGTTGTTGTCCTGTGTCATGGAGATCTGGCAACTTTAGATCTGTAGGACATGCCCCTTCACTTGGTGGGATCGATGTTGGGGTAGGCCAATTCATTGTGCTACTTCTGAGCCTGGGTAGTTGCAAGCTTGGTCAACTCACCAGCTGTCCCCAGTCCTCATCACCAGGGTGAGTTCTCTGGCATTGTACTCACTAGTTCACCCTATGCATCAATGAGCAAGGGACAGGGCAGTTCTCTTGCTTTCAAGCCCTCATAGTCACCTCACCCACAACTACACTGTCAGGGCCAACCCTACTCTGTTGCCCAGGCAGGTGCAGGGGCCACGCTCCCAAGTGCTGAGTGCTGCAGCTGGTTAGGGGCAAAGACAGCTACGACCTCAGGGGAAGATCTCCCAACTGCCACAGTGTGTGATGTGTGTGGCGGGGAGGGAGGAACATCTCTCCCTAACCCACTCCACCCTATGGTAGATGAACAACAGGGCCAGATCTCCCAAGTATTCTCGGGCTAGTTTACTCCTGTCAACAGAGTCAGCTCTACTTTACTGCCCAGTGGAGGTTCAGGACCCCCTCTCCCGAGTGCTACAGCTGGTAAGGGAGAGGTTCAGCTCCCTCACCGGCCACTGGCCGCAGGGGCTTAGGGGTGTGGCCAGCTCTCCTGCATTCATGCCCTCAGTATAGGTTCACCTGTTCCCCTGCCAATGGGGTCAGCTCTACTATGCTTCTCTGGTGAGGAGCGGCACCTGTTTTCCTAAGTGCTGCAGCGGGTAAGGGGGAGGGTCAGCTGCTGCAGGTGGCAATGGGTGAGCGGAAACGGGGAGCATCTCTCTGTTGCCTATGCTGCTGCTTAACAGAGGGGCCAGCTTTCCCAATTCACACCTTTGGGACTGGTTCACCCACACCGCAGCCAACAGGATAGGCTCTACTGTGCTGTCCAGGCAAGGTATAGGGCCTGCTCTCCTGAGTACTGCAGCTGGTGAGAGGCAGGGGTAGCTATCCCTCTCTTATGACCTCATGGCCAGCTCTCCCGCCTACCACAGGTGGGGAGATGTGGAGGGGAGGACATCCCTCCCATGCCCTTACCACTATATGGCCAATGAGGGATGGGGTTAGATCTCCCATGCTTTTGTTATTGTTCTCAGGGGCAGGTCACCCACACCTCGGCCAAGAGGGTCAGCTCTACTGTCCTGCCCAGAGGAAGTTCAAGACCCACTTTCCAGAGTGCTGCAGCTGATAGAGGGGAAAACCAGCTCCCTCACACGCAGCAGGTTGCAGAGGCAAGGGGGGAGGGCATATTTGCCTCAAGTATGGACACCACAGGGCAGGTGAAGGGGGTGGGATTTGCTCTTCCCTTCTCATGCCCTCAGGGCATGTCCCTGGGAAAAGGGTCAGCTTGAGTGTGCTGCCCATGTGAGGTATAGGACCCGCTCTCATAAGTTCTGCAGCTGATGAGGGGCAAGACCAGTTTTCTGTGGTATTAAGGTCAGTGATGGGTGGGATCAACTCTGTACAGCCCTATCCTCTCAGCATTTGGTGGTATCAGGAGCCATGGACATCACCACAGACTTCAATTGCAATAGGGCCATGAACTCAGAAATGGGCCCTGGCAGCAGCTCACCCCCAGACAGCAACACCATGGCCCTGGGTGGCAATGAAGCCACCCACCTCAGCCTTCTCCTCACTGCTTTCATCTTTTCAGATATGCATCTATCCTCAGGACATGAACCATTCTCTTCTCTCTCTCTCTCTCTCTCTCTCTCTCTCTCTCTCTCTCTCTCTCT
>CABHPR010143859.1:0-23904 GCA_902168415.1 Peromyscus melanophrys | reverse complement strand
GTGTGTGTGTGTGTGTGTGTGTGTGTACTTTATTTATTGCGTGGTGTGATGGGGAAACAGACTCACTAATTCAAAGCAAGAGAGACATGCTGTGGATCCACTGCTGATCCAGCTTCCTTTCTCCTCAAGGTCGATGGGGACCAACTGCAAGCTTCTTTCCACCAACTGACCCATTCTCCTCACCCCAAGAGAGAACATTACCCCTTTTCTCTCTCACCTTAAGCAGTCACATACACAGACAAGAAACCATGCCCCAAGGCTTTTACCCCAAAGCTATTGCCTGCATGAATTCCCACAGCAAGAACTCATTCACGTCCTTTGTCAATTTATCCAGAGATGCTAGGAGCAAACAACCAGCAGCGTCATTTTCCCACAAACTGTCAAAAGTTTTGTGTACAGAGTCACCAAGTTCATTGCCTCTTACAACTGGTGAATCAGGATAATCAAATATATTTATCTCCTCAAGTTTGTAAAATAGTTCACACAATGGGCTTTCAATACTCTCCCAGCTCCCAAGAGAGGCTTGAGTAACTTTGCAGAGGTTTCAGTAGCTGTGGTGTTGGCAAATTGGAAAACCTATTCCAGATAAAGCTTCTGTCCTTATACTTCAGTTACTATACAACCACTCCTGGCACCAAAATCTGTATTACTAGTGGTTCTTTAGCAGTACAGAATTTCTAGAATGACTATCTTTAAAATGGAAGATGATTTATTAAAGTGGTGTATAGACTGTGTTCCAGCTAATCCAATAGCTGTCTACCAATGGAAGGTCAAAGAATCCAGTAGTTGTACAGTCCACACGGCTGAATGTCTCAGCTGGCATAGAGGAAACTTCCTTCTTCCATGTCCTTTCTATAGGCTGCCAGCAGAAATTGTAGTCCAGATTAAAGGTGGCTCTTCCCACCGCCAAAGACATAGATTAAAGGTTTATCTTCCAATCTTACTCATAGATCTAGATTAGAGGAGGGCCTTCCCACTTCAAATGATTTAATTCAGAAAAAAAATCCCTCACAGGTGTGCCTAGCCACTTGAGTTTTAGTTAATTAATCTATATTTAATTAACTTGGCAATAAAATGAACAATATTTTATAATGGTGCATATTTAATAATTGAATTTTAAGAAGCAAACAATTATCAGAAGACTAACAGACCATAATAATTACTAGGTATTTGTAATAGCAAAATATGTAAAAGAGAATAACACAATAGAAGGAAGAAATATTCAGAGGAGTTTTCTCATACCACTCTGCAGCTGCAAACTCATCTGCACATAGAATACAAATTTTGAAAGCACAGTGATGGTGCTTCATTATAGGGCCTCCATAACCTGTTTGTCTTTCTTTTCATAAATAAATAAATGAACTAAATCTTTACTAAGACTTATTGTTAGGTAAAAAAAAAATAGTATACTCAAATAGTAAAAAGTTTTCATGTAAATGTCATATGTTTTACAAAGAAAGAAAAAATAAGCAAACAAAGAAATGTGGGTTATTGCTACTTCTCTTGTTTACCAAAAAGAATCTCATGGGAATATCCTCTTGCAACTCAGGAATTATACTGGGTAGGCAGAAGTAAGGGGATAAATTTGAGTTCTATGCTGGCCTGGTCTACATAAAGAGTTATGAGCCAGTCAGGCATATACAGTGAGATCTGTCTCAAATAATATAAAGGACCCTTTTCATGAAGACACAGAATTTTTGGGTCACCAAATATGGAGAAATCAAACAGGTGCTGACATGATATCTTCCTTGACCCTAGGTACTTTTAACAGTGTTAGAAGTTGTGATACAGGTTGATGAAGGAAAAGAGCATTACCCAGTCATGAACACTCTGAGCTACAATAACAACCAAAATCATACAATATGCCCATCAATGCAATAGTGGCATTAATTTAGAGGATTCATATGGTGGAAGGAGACCAAGAACTTCTAAAGATTGCATATTAGTGTGCTCAAAATTATACTCACATATGCAAAAAAACACTAATAATTGCATAACAAACTATTTTTGTTTTCAACATTTATTTATTTATATATTTATTTAATATCTCAGTTGCAGTTTCCCCACCTCCCCTCCTATCAATCCCTTTCACAGTCTTCCCACTGTTCCCATACCCCCAATCCACTCCTCCTCCTTTTCTGGTTAGGAAAGGGCAGATATCCCATGAATATCCAAATAACATGGCATTTCAAGTGGCAATAAGACTAAGCACCTCCCCATGTATTTAGGCTGGACAAGGTGACCCATTATGAGGAGTAGGGTCCCAAAATCCAATAAAAGAGTCAGAGATAGTCACTGTTCCCACTGTTATGAACAAGCTGAACAACTGTAACATACATGCATAGTGCCTATGCCAGTCCCATGAAGGCTCCCTGGTTGTCAGTTTAGTCTCTGTGAACCATTATGTGTAGCTGGAGTTTTCCTGTGTCCACCCAGCTCCTGTAGCTGCTCAGACCCAAGTAAACACTCAGATGTTTATATTAATTAAAACTGTTTGTACTAATGGCTCAGGCTTCCTGCTATCTAATTCTTATATCTTAAATTAACCCATTTCTATTAATCTATAAGTTGCCATGTGGCTTGTGGCTTATCGGTACTTTTACACCTTGCTTTCTCTGTGTCTGGCTGGCGACTCCTGACTCAGCTTTCCTCTCCCCAGAATTCTCCTCTCTGCTTATCCCACCTATACTATACTTCCTGCCTGGTCACTGGCCAATCAGCATTTTATTTATCAACCAAATCAGAACAACACATTCACAGCATACAGAGCGATATCCACAGCAATTATAAACCCAGGTTAGTTGATTCTGTGAGTTTTCCTGTCGTGTTCTTGACCCCTTTGGCTCCTACAATCCTTTCTCCTCCCTCTTCTGCAGGAATTTCCAATCTCTGCCTAATGCTTGACTATGGATGTAAAAATTTTTCCATCAGTTGCTGGATAACAATCCAGTCACAGGAGATGGCCAGTTCAGGCTATGTATTCACTTTAGGTAAGATGGCCATTTTTACTGTTAATCCTACCAGTCCATGAACATGGGAGATCCTTCTTTCTTCTGGTGTCTTCATTGATGTATTTCTTCAAAGACTTGAAGGTCTTACCATACAGGTCTTTCAACTGCTTGGTTACAGTTACACTAAGGTATGTTATATTATTTGTGGCTATTGTGAGATGTGTTGTTTCCCTGATTTCTTTCTTGACCCATTTATCATTTGTTTATAGGTAGGCTACTGATTCTTTTTTAGTTTATTTTTTTTTATCCAGCCACTTTGCTGAAGGTGTTTATCAGCTATAGTAGTTCCCTCATAAAATTTTTGGGATAGCTTCTGTAAACTATTGTATCATCTGTAAGTAGCAATACTTTGACTCCCTCCTTTCCAATTTGTATCCCCTTGATCTCCTTTAGTTGAGTTAATCTTGTATCCAGCCACATCACTGAAGCTGTTTATCAGTTGTAGGTGCTCCCTAGTAGAAATTTGGGGGTTATTTATATATACCATCATATCATCTCCAAATAGTGAAAGTTTGACTTCTTCCTTTCCAATTTGTATCTCCTTTATCTTTTTTTTTGTTGTCTTATTGTTCTACCTAGAACTTTGAGTATTGACCCGTCCAGCAGGTCCAGTTATTCGTGGATCTCGACCCAGGAAACACCTTAAAGAATCATGGGGAGAGAAAGGAAGGGAGCCTTGCACATATAATGAATGACAAGAGTCAGTCTGAGTCGCGTCAAGGCTCCGTTTATTGAAATGAGTGCTGCAGTTTTTATATGCTGAGGCTTCAGGCAGGGAGGGGGGCAGGGAAAGCAAGGAGAGTGGAAGGTTATCAGAAGTCAGAGTGGTCGGGCAAGGTCTCTTTGGCCCCAGGCTCTTGCAGCAGGCTGATTAGCATCTGTTTGCAAGAAGAATGGGAACTCCTAAGAGAAGGTTAGGGTGAGGTCGCTTTGGTCCTAGACCCCTGCTGTTACTGAATGAGACCTTTCTATGGTTAGGCCAAGGTCGTCTTGTTTGCAAGACTCCAAGCAGGAAATTCCAAACATACCTGGGTCAAACAGTCTAGGTTGGTCTCCAACAGAGTATTATATTGAATGGATCTGGAGAGAGTTGAGAACTTTGTTTTGTCCCCGATTTTAGTGGAATTCTTTAAGTTTCTCCCCATTTAATTTTATACTGGATGTTGGCTTGCTATATATTGCATTTATTATGTTCAGGTATGTTCTTTGTATCCCTGATCTCCTTAAGACTTTTATCATGAAAGAAAGTTGGATTTTTTCAAAGACTTTTGCAACATCTAATGGGATGATCATGTGTTTTTTTTTCCTTTCAGTTTGTTTATGTGTTAGATCACATTGAAAGTTTTTCAAATTCATGTTGAACTGTCCCTGCATCAGTGGTATGGAGCAATAAACTATTTTTAAAGAATAGAATTATTCCTTGAATTTCTCTTGGATATTATCATACAGTTCAACATCAATGTCTTTTGATTACAAAACTATTCTTAGCAGCACTTAAAGAAAAGACACATATGTACTTTTCCAACCAGGAACAGGAATGTATTGTAAAGAATTATTCATAATATATTTAGAAGTATGTAAAAATATTTTTTAATAAAATGAAAATATTTGTGCTTAATAAAAACTACAAATTGAAGCAAATTTAATGTAAGAATTATAAGAAAGTACATAAATACACACATATGTATAATGATCTCAAAGCTAAAATTTTTCACCATTATAGTGTAACTCAAATCTTAAGGGTGCCAAATGTTGTTAGAATCTAAGATGGTCTTAAAAAAAAAAAACAAAAAACCCAAAGCCAGATATTAGGGTGAAAGCTGAAAGATCAGAGAAACAGAACAGTCAGCCACTAGTTCTTACCTCTTTGAAATCCTCAGCCTAAAGAGAGTGAGTTCCTGTTTCTTTTTGCCTTATATACCTTTCTCTGCCCAGCAATGTCACTTCGGGGATTAAAGGTGTGTGTGCTTCCCAGTACTGAGGTTAAAGGTGTGTGCCACTGTGTGGCCTTGAACTCACAGAGATCCAGATGAATTTCTGCCTCCCAAGTGATAGGATTAAGGGTGAATGCCACCACTGTCTGGCCTCTATGTCTAATCTAGTGGCTGGCTCTGTCCTTCGATCCCCAGGCAAGTTTATTAGGGTACACAACAGATCACTTTATCAAATATTTCATCTTTCAATTTTGTCAGTGTATGTTCATCATACAAAATAATGTATGTAATATTCTATGCATATTTGTCATGTATTCTTGTCATATTAATTCCACCATTCCCAATTTTTGTCCCTCATGCCAATGTTGCCAACCTTATTCTAAATTGTCCTCTTTCTACTTGTATTCAAAATAATTAGGACAGAAAAGACAAAAATAATTTCTGGAAAAACAAACATACTCAAAGCATTCTTTTAAAAACTGTTACTCATTAAAAATAAATTAGCATTATTGCATCTCTTTCATAAATCTTTGAGGTTTAGAATGTAATAGAGTTGTTAATATCCTTCCTAATCAACTGAAGTCTTGGGATATGGAGGAAAGTAGATATCCAAGAATACAAGCAATGTGAATTATTAAAGTTGGAAGAAAATCAGCAGGCTGTAAATTCTCTGTTTGGATGATATGCTCTCCTTCAACAGATGCCTTGCATAATGAAGTTCAACATCTGAAGTGAGGCACCCAGAGTTTTATGAATCAATACCTACTCTGTCTGGTGCAAGCCTGAGTTCACTGAATCACTTGTTAAAAACTGGAAACTCATGTCACAACAGAAGATCTGTTTTTAGATCAACCTGCTTCGAGGGTGTGAAAAATCAAACAAAAAACAACAAAAACAAAACCCACTTAAAAAGCTACAGAGAGACAGATTTAATAATTTTAGAAAAACATATGCATAATGTAACCAACGAGTGAAAACTTCTGTGCTTTATGTAAGTATCATGAGTATATATACTCATAAGTGGCCAAAAAGTATAAATGGAAAATTGTCATATTGACACAGCATTCTAAGTGGAATACTCAGTAGCTGATGAATTTGTGGGAACAATACTGATTACAAATTGCACATGTCAGGTAATTTTCATGTCAAGCACTATTATTTAATTATAGATTCAGTGAATATATATCTACTGAGCCTACATGTCTATGAAAATATAAATGGATACTTTTAATGATTTGTCTTGTCCTGTTTTTTTTTTTTTTTTTTTTTTTTTCTTTTTTTTTTTTTTTTTTTTTTTTTTTTTTTTTGTGTGTGTGTGTGTGTGTGTGTGTGTGTGTTTTGCCTGAGATATCCTGTACCCCAGGCTGGCTTCAAACTCACACTTCAACGAAAGTTAACTTGAACTTATCATTTTCCTGCCTCCAACACTTGAGTGCTAGAACAAGATACATGCAAGACTGTGTCTAGCATTATTTATTGAATTTAAAAGCTCCACATTATGCTCTTTTTAATATATAGTCATCACCATGGTAGTTATCTTCTCTCCAAGAAAATATATAGTTTTCTCAAAGTTATATATTTCTATTCTTCTAAAAATATAGGAGAAATGAAACTTATTTGAACTCATAAAGGAAATGAATGCATCACTTTTATTTTACCTAAATTAAAAATCGGAAAGATTTAAACCATCCCCTTCTATCTCTTTGAAAGCATCCTAGAAGATGTATAGTATACTTTTTATATCAACAACGTACTCCAATGACTTCAGGTGAACTTCTCTGGTTTTACTGACATGATTTTTAAGATTATATGTGAGGAAAAAATTACCTTCAAATGCTAAATTATTGGTGCTGCCAGGAGCAGACATGTCTCATTGTCTTAAAAAAAAAAAATAAGTATCATCATGGTCATGAGATTCAATATTCATTATATCTCAGTTTCATTCTTCCAAGGGTGCTGAACTTGCCTTTAATGGCCTAATTACCCTTTTTGCATTGTGCATTAGCATTTTCAAAAGGCAGAGATTCAATTATTATCTGTCTAGCTTCTGAATTTGTTATCATTCTATTTACTGCTGAAGATGGCCTTTTTAAGAAATCAGTGAATGTTTCTTTTAGGGCCTGTATAACTTTTGTAAGTGATTCAATTTCGTTTCCACCTCTTCAATTCTGTCCCAAGCATTCAAGGCTGCCATTTGTCATAAAGTCAGGGTGTGCTCATCATATAGAGATTGTCTTTCTACATTATCATAATCTCCCTCTCCAAGAAGTTGATCTTGAGAGATTTCCATACCTCTAGCCCTACTTCATTGTTCCATGTTCTTAGCCTCAACCTTCCACCACATCCTCCATTGTAATTGAGGACCAGCTTCTAAAATAGCTGTAATCAAATATCTCCAGTCTTGAGAGATAATTCTATTACAAGTTGACCACAAGTTTAACATCTGCTTCACAAATGGGAAATGCATACCATATGACACTATACCTTCTTTGAATCTCCTCAAACGTAACATTTGCTTAGAAGTCCAGTCATTTTTTACACAACTTTGAGCATTTGATGGTTCCTGTAAGGTTACTGGATAGATTAAGGTTGGCTGTTTCAAATCCTGAAGCTGTTTCTCTATAACTATATAATTCAATGCTGAGATTAGTTCACTTTTAAATTCCTCTGTCTGGGTTGGAATTTATCTATGATCTGTTTTAATAAGTTTTTCTAAATTTTTTTATCTTGGTACTCACATTAACCAACTATTTAAATGATAAACCAGAAATGATCAAACAAATAATATTTAAAATTGACATTATATAAGTCCCATCTACATTAATTATCCTCTTATTTAATTGTTCCACTTTCAGACCATCAATTGTATTATCAAACAGAGACAAAATTCCCTCCATTGTAAAAATGTTTTACATTTTTTAATGTGAGAAAAAAATATTTTTTAACTGATTTATCCTTTTAAGAAATCCCAATTGTCTCACCAAATCTGCCAACAATGTTGCTTCAGATGTGAGGCTGACTGCTTCTGCATAGAATAGTGGAAGTCTAAGCAGGTTTCAAGTGTGGTAGCAGCCCAAGGTGGGGGATCCACAGAGAGCCACAAACCAACAAGAGAGAAGAAGCCAAAGAGATGGCCATTTGCATGAGGCAACATGAGAAAGTGGCTAACTCCTATGGTTTTGGAGCCCAAAAAAAACTATGGAATTTGCTGCAGAGAGGCTGCAACAAAAACGTAACCAGCAGATTAGGGACTATGTCCCACATGAGGTACAGACTCTGACTATGTAAAGCTCAGGCCTGAGCCAGGGCCTGCAAGGCCACAGGCACAGCTTTTCATGAATTTGTGCCCCACAAGTTGGATGCCAAATGTTGTTTGAATCTTAGATGGTCTTATAATAAAAAACCCAGAGCCAGATATCAAGGTGAAAGCTGAAAGATCAGAAAAGCAGAACAGACAGCCACTAGTTCTTACCTCTATGAAATCCTCAGCCTAAAGAGAGTGAGTTCCGATTTCCTCATGCCTTATATAACTTTCTCTACCCTGCCATATTACTTCCTGGGATTAAATGCATGTGTGCTTCCCAAGCAATGGATGAGATCTCAAGTGCTGGGATTAAAGGTGTGTGCCACTGCCTGGCTCTGTTTCTCTACTATACTGGATCAATCTCATGTAGCCCAGTGTGATCTTGAACTCACAGAGATCCAGAGAGATCTCTGCCTCCTGAGTGATAGGATTAAAGGTATGTGCCATGACTGTCTGACCTCTATGTCTAATCTAGTGGATGGCTGTCCTCTGATCCTCAGGCAAGTTTATTAGAGTACACAATATATCACCACACACTTCTCCAGTTTAGAAGCTACAGAACATTAAAATTAAAAGTATAATTAAATATATTCTATGAATTTATAAATTTGAACTCTGTATGTATCATATAAGTAATGGCAAGGGTTCTTTATTATTAAGTGATTCTATGTTACAACAAACTTGTCACTTACCAGCTATAAGGATTGTCTGTGCAACACAGTAGAAAGCATTAAAAAAAAATTACATATTAAAAAGTGGTCTCGCCGGGCGTTGGTGGCGCACGCCTTTAATCCCAGCACTCGGGAGGCAGAGGCAGGCGGATCTCTGTGAGTTCGAGGCCAGCCTGGGCTACCAAGTGAGCTCCAGGAAAGGCGCAAAGCTACACAGAGAAACCCTGTCTCGAAAAACCAAAAAAAAAAAAAAAAAAATGTGGTCTCAGCAAAAAAAAATTAAAGTAATTAAGTAATAGATTTGGAATATGCAAAAATGATTTATCTAGTTATATTATAAAAGTAATGTAATATAAGCAATATAATATAAATATACTAAGCTTCTAAATATTAAGTTTTTTATCTAAATGAATACATTTACCTGCTGTTACTATCTTTAGCACAGATGTAATTATTAAGCACTAAATTACCTACAAATTTAATTCATGGTATATGATATGCATGTTTAGACACCAGCATCTTACAGAGAATTGTATTGTTAAATTAATCTGGGCCAATAAATATTTGAAATTTATTGTAAGCTATTGGATTAATGTTTATTAACGTTCTAGGGATTTGTTCAATTTCTAAGAAAATTTAAACTTGGTGTGCAATAAACACATAAAACTGAAGACTTTACTTTTCTGCCCCAAACTATATTTAATGTGTTTTGATGACTTAGAATATAATACCACATGGTGCTGATATTATAGTGGTCCTTTTCACTGATCAATTCCTGATGCAAATGCCCTTTTTAAAAAATATTTATTTATTTTTATTTGGATTTTTTTCATGCAATATAATCTGAACAGTTTCCCCTCCTCCAACTCCTCTCTGATCCCCCCAACTCCCTTCCCATTCTCTCATTAGAAAAAAAATGCAAAAAAATAATAAAAAAAATAAGAAATATGCACACACAAAATCAGAAAGCATAATATAAAAGCAAAAGGTCAGTAGACACAAAAGGCCCAATGTAATATTTATAAACACTGTAAATAGATAACCTTTTATTTTCTTTGCAATTCTAATTTTTTTTAATGTTTAAATATCCACAGAAGTATAACAAAATCAATAAATCCAGTATTTTCCTTTGAGACAATGCTTCTTTCACAAATTTAGCTGGTATTTAATGCATATGTTGCAAATGGTCTTGATTTAATCTAGTCAGAAATTGTTTGCTTATTTATATGAATGAAGTCATTTCAAATACCACTAATAGTTGAAATAGAAGAAATATTTTGCTAAGGCAAATGTGTCTGTGGGACAATTAGGTCTACAGCTCATAAAATATGTAAATCAATGATCTTCTGATTAGATGAAGTACTAAAAAAATAAATCTGTGCTTCTCCTTTAGGCATAAACAGAAAAATAAGAGAAAATGCAAATATTGTCAGTATGTAAACATAGTGAGTATATGTAGCTCAATAACTAATGAATCAGGCAAATTTCATTCCTTTCTGTCACCATTTTACACAGAAATAATTTTATTTCTTATTGTATAACCTTGACCTGCTGGGATTTTCCTTATACCTCTGAAATCTAGAGTGACTCAAACTCCTTCCCTCTGTCTCCCATCCTTCCCTCCCTCCTCTGTCTACTGTGTGCATGTGTTTAGAAAGTGACACTTTTATTATTGTCTCTAAACTATAGGTTTACTTGTTTGTTCTTCAACTTCATACCATTTTTATTTTCTTGCCTGATACTGATACCCCCTACTCCCATCATTACTTTTATTTATGTCATTTAGAATGACCATATATGTAAATAACTATCCTTACAGAAATAAGGGACCAAATAAGTAAGAGAAAGCGTGTATATTAGTTTTATTTCTATTGCTGTGGTAAGACATCAGGGCTGAGGAAACTAACAAAACAAGGAGCTTACCTGGGCTTAAGTTTCCAGCAGTTGAGAGTCCATGACCGGCGAGCAAAAGTCATGGTGACAGGAAAACGGAGCAGCAACAGGGGAGGGTTCATATCTTCATTCATGAACAGGAGGCAAGAAGTACACTGGGAATGGAGTGAATCTTTTAAAATCTTAAAGCCAGCCCCCAGTTACACACCTTCTGAAGCTTATAATGCTTGATAAATAATATTAGACAACGTAAAGTTCTCTGAGTTTTCATTTTTAATGTCCAACAACAAAAATTTCATAAGGAAATTATGGACTCCAGCACTCTCCTCTTCTGTTTTTTTTTTTTTTTTTTTGGTTTTTCAAGACAGGGTTTCTCTGTGTAGCTTTTCGCCTTTCCTGGAACTCACTTTGTAGACCACGCTGGCCTTGAACTCACAGAGATCTGCCTGCCTCTGCCTCCTGAGTGCTGGGATTAAAGGCATGCGCCACCACCACTTGACTTCTCCTTGTCTTTTTTCTTTCAGGGATTAACGTAATATATTCCTCACCTTGATATACAGACATATCTAACCTAAACAACATTTGCAAATTTCAGAAGACACAACTTTACATGTTATCAGCATTAAATAAATATTTAACTAATAATGCAAACATAAGTAGTTTTCAGTTCTTAAATAAAAATTGGAGAATGCAAAACTCACTAGAAGAAACTTACGTTTATCTTATTTTATTATAACATTTTTTCATAGCAACAAAGAAAAATGTACTACATGGCAATTGAGTAGTCATAAACTAAATAATAAGATTATTATATCATGAGATAAAAAATAATAATTTACTCTCATTCTTTATTCAACATGCTAAAATGTAGGTACTATTGCTTCATGTATGTGTGTGCTGTGTATTGCACTTGTATGTGTGTAGGTATGAGAGCCTCTGCACTTGTGCAGAGGGTAGAAGAGGATGTTGGGTGCCCTATTATTTCACTTTCTGCATTCTTATCTTGAGAAATTTTCATTGGGCCTGGACCTGTGCTGACAATCTCCTGGTCCTATGGATACATCTATATCCACATATCATGGTGATTAGTTACAGGTACATGTGTGGCCATGCCCAAATTTTCACATAATTACTGGGATTCTAACTCAAATACCATTCTTGAACATGTTTTCATACCCACTGAAATATATGCCTAGCACTGCCCTGCTGTTTTAGAAAGCAATGTGGTTGTTGATACAGAGGTATGCTCCCAGGTGAGTAGAATTTACTCAGTTTAACAGCAAAATAGCATGAACATGATGAAGATGTGTTACTTAAACTGCTTGCAAGATAGTATATTAATGTCTACACATCCCCGCACACATAATACACACACATACTCACATGGAGAGAGAGAGAGAGAGAGAGAGAGAGAGAGAGATGATGATGATGATGATGATGATGATGATGATGATGGTAGTGGTGGTGATGATGATGGTGGTGATGGTGGTGGTGGTGGTGATGATGATGATGATGATGATGATGATGATGATGATGATGAAGGGTAATGAGCACAGAAGCAGTGAAGCTCACTGAGATGAGGAATGGTTGATATTTTTCTTTCTCAGCACATTGTCATCTTTTTAACATTTGGGGCATGAGTTCCAATTTCAAAGTTGGTTATATTTTTAAAACTTTGTGTCCTATTCCTGAAAGAATGAATGTAATTTTACCAGTTTATTGAAAATTTTCATTGATTAAATATTTATTTTTATGTGAAATCTCAAAGATTGATATTATAATAATACAAGGACCATACATGAACAATTACTTTATATGAGAAGAATAATAAATGACTGTATCAGTGGAGATAAAATCTTTCCCAAGATAATTTTTTTATTCCTTTTTTTTGAGATTATTATTCATGAGTATTATAGTGGTATTCTATTTGTACTGAAATGTGATTTTATTTGTATGTTAATAAATAAAGTTGCCTAGGGGTCAGAGCTATTAGCAAGCCATAGCAAAAGCCAGGGCGGTGGTGGTGCACGCCTTTAATCCCAGCACTTGGTAAGCAGAACTAGGTAGATCTCTGTGTGTTCAAGGATACAGCTAGCATTGGAGACACACGCCCTTAATCTCAATACCAACCATAGAAGACCTGGAGGTCTGTATAGACAGGCAGTGATGAGGCAGTAGTTGGGTTTACAACCAATGAGAAGGAAGAACAAGGACTCTTTATAAGACAAATGCACAGGAAGTAACTCCCTTTTTCGGAGAGGTCTCTTGGCGGGAGAGGCTAGCTGGCGGAAAAGCGGATAAGGCTCTTAGCTCTGACCTCTTTGGCTTTCATCTTTACATTGGCTCTGTGTCTCTTATTTAATAAGGCGGTTGGTTACATCTACAGAGTATACAGTATTTACATCATTTCTCCTCTTTTCCCCCAACTCCTCCAATGTATTCTCATTTACACTTATGGACTCTTGATCTTAAATTACTATTATGTGTCTACATATGTACATAAATATGAAAATAAAGCATTTGAGACTTTTTAGTTTTGTTTGTGTGTATATATTTTTAGGATTGACTGCTTGGGATTTAAGTGGAGAGGCATGAAATGGGCAATAATGTTGCAGAAAGAAGATGGGAGGATAAATACAATTAAATATTCTTGTTTGATAAGCCTTAAGAAATTATGTTTTATGTTTGCCTTCAAATGACATACAATTGTGTAAAGGATGGAGTGGCTCCATAGTCTCTGTGAAGTAATGTCTTTCTATGAACTATGAGGCTTGCATATGCAATTCGTGATCCTCTCAATCACTGAAAAAATGTGATTTTGCTGTGTTTTACAGGCTGAGCCCTATCTCACCCAAGTGTGTCAGTTACAAGTTTTTTGTGTTAATAAACATTTAGTATAATTTTAAAACTCATAAGTAGATTGCATGGTAACTATAAAGAACATGATACATTCTAACTGAAAATAATATTGCATAAGGGGCACAAATTCCATTTTTTCCAGAAATACAAAAATTCCTCCTGCAGGGAAGGTGCAGTTAGGAGGATATCTGGCTTGACTGTTCAAGATCTATTAATCTTCCTCATTCAGTGTAATTTTACATTTTACAACTGGAAAGCATCACCCTATGATTAAGGGCCCAGAACTCTGATTGTCAGTTATGAATCCTACAGTGTCAAGAACTTTATTCTTCTGGTCTGAGGTAGGTAGGATTTATTCTTTTGGAAAAGGCAATAACTATGTAGTTAGTAAAGATTTTGCCCTCATAAATTCTTCATACCATTATTCATTGCCATAAAACTCATAAAAGTATTGGGGGGCATTCTGATTTATGATCTGAATCAGCAGAAAACTTTGAGGGCTTGAATTCAAATATACAGCACATGGAAACATTTCAGTGTCAAGGAAAGGAGTATCACGGATTGATTGCTCTTTGAAGTTTTTTAATCTGATATAATTTTTACTCACATAATTTGTTTCAGTGAGCTAACTGTCATCAGGAGTGAACTAATAAGCCAACAAGTTTCACTGAAAGTATCTTCTCTTGAATTTTATTTCAAAACCTTAGACATATGTAATAAAGCATTAGTTCAGTGACTCCTCTGATGTCACAAACACAGATCTTTTATTACTCTCTTATTTTAGTGATTATATAGACTCCAAGTTTTGTGTCTCTGTGATAAGTTAGCAGTGTCTACTTTTACTTTATAAGGAGAATAACATTTCAACCAGCAATATCCTTTCAAAGTACGTGTCTCATTATTTATATACAGAGTCTGCCTGAGTTCAGAATATTCAAATTCAAAAGTAAAATGTGTGAACTCTCAAAAATTTTGAGCACAATGAGGACTGGTAGGACAGTGTTTTAAAGCAAGTGAAAAGAAATAACATCTATGTTCCTATAATCATAATGTTAATATAACAAAACTGCAGATGTTCATTGGTTACTGTTAGCTTATTGCTTTGTTAGAGAGAGTTGGGAAATGTAATTCAAAATATATTTAAGAGATGAAAACTCCTTAAATGGATTTCTGATCACAAAGACACAGCTGCAGAGGACACTAAAAAGAGTACTTTGGGGTGAAGTGAATGATAAATACACACAAGGGGCACAGGTAACAAATAATCACAACCTGGATAGCTCATCAAAAGATAGCTTAGGAAACACTAAAAAAAAAAAAAAGAAAGAAAATCAACAAAATTACATGAATTAATTCAAACTTATGAATAATAATTCTGAATATTAAGACTGTTAGTTCCCCAGTTAGGAGACAAAATGTAGCACAAATTCCCTGCTTTTTTGTTTGTCCAACTTCTAAGAAACATATCACCATTATTAGTGGTAAAACTGCCTTAGAGTGAGCATTAAAAGAGACTGGATCACCCAGAGACCTAGCATAGAACAAAACATGACTGAGAAAAAAAAATGAAATGATTCCTAACAATATTCTGATATACTCATTGATTGATGCCTTGTCTAGTTTTCATCCGATAAGCTTCTTTAAGCAATTGATGAGAGTGTGTACAGAGACCAACAGCCAGACAGTATGCAGAGAAATGGTTTAAGTTGGAAGTCTTCAATGGGTTTCTCCTGTAGTAGATCAGGGAACCCCAAGGAAGAGAAGGAGGAAAAATTCTAGAAGACAGAGGGGAAGGGGAACATCAAGAGAATCTGGCCCACAAGTGAACTAAACAGCACACATATGGGCTCTCAGAGACTGAGGTAGCAAGCACAGGGCCTTCATGGTTCTTTACCAGGTCCATCGCATATATGCTATGGCTGTTAGCTTAGTGTTGTGGGACTCCTAACAGTGGTAGTGGCTGTCATTCTGACTCTTTTTGCTGCTCTTGGGTCCCTTTTCCTCCTATTTGGTTGCTTTGCCCAATCTCAATATGAGGGCTTTGCCTTGTCTTATTCTATCTTGTTTTGACTGTCTTCTCTTAGAGGCCTCCTCTTTCTGAAGAAGAAAGAGTGGGAGTAGATCTGAAGGAGAGGAGACATGGGGATGGAAGTTGCAAGGAATGGAAGGAGGGAAACTGTGTTCAGAATGTATTGTAAGAGAGAAGAATCTATTTTCAATTAAAAGAAAAAGGAAAAGTATGTTAAACAAATGGAATGAAGCAACTAAAAGGTTTATGTAATCGAATATTTGACAAATTAGACTTCAAAATAAAACTAGTTAGAAGACATAATGAAAGTCACTTCATAATCACTGTTGGAAGAAACCAAGAGGTTCCTACATTTATAACATGTACACATCTAACAGAGGTATACCCAAATTGATAAAAGAAATAGTCATAAAAATTCAGAATACCACAAAAGTATGATTATAGGTAACTTCAATATCCTCATATCACAAATAGACTTGTCTTGTTAACAAAAGCTTATCAGAGAAATGTTGTTAAATTGGATCATAAATCAAGTGGACCTGACAGATATTTACAGAAAATGCCATCCAAAAACTGAAGAATACATATTCTTAACAGGCAATGAGTAGTACTCCATTGTATATATGTACCACGTTATCTTAATCCATTCTTCAGTTGATGGGCATCTAGGTTGTTTCCAGGCTCTGGCTATTACAAATAATGCTGTTATGAACATAGTTGAGCATGTGTCTTTGTGGTATGATTGAGCATTCCTTGGGTATACACTCAGGAGTGGTATGGCTGGGTCTTGAGGTAGTTTGATTCCCAATTTTCTGAGAAACCGCCATACTGATTTCCACAGTGGTTGTACAAGTTTTCATTCCCACCAACAGTGGAGGAGTGTTCCCTTTGCTCCACATCCTCTCCAACATTGACTGTCAGTGTTTTTGATCATAGCCATTCTGACAGGTGTAAGGTGGTATCTCAGAGTCATTTTGATTTGCATTTCTCTGATGATTAAGGATGCTGAGCATTTCTTTAAATGTCTTTCAGCCATTTGTGATTCTTGTTTCATTTGGCATTCAAAAAAATGAAATAATTCATTACAAATAGATAATTCAGTACAGTGAGTTTTCCATCAGCAGAAAAGAAGAGCCAATCAGGCAGGAGCCCGTAGAAAGCTCCTGAGGGTCTGTTGATGCCCTATTCTTTGTTTTTAAGCTGAGTGATGGATTCACAGATACTTTATTACTCCCTAGTCCTTGTGCATCGATGTACATGTGTGCACTTAGAACCTAGTTAAAAAAAATGTGAATGATGTTATATAACCCCAGTGAGGAAAAATCAACCCTTCTCTCCTAATAGACGACTGAATAAATGAACTGCAAAGGCTGTCACACTCACAGAGGACGGAAAGGGCACTGCAAGTGAAACAGCTGAGGATGGACATGTGCCTCGGTGGCAGAGCACATGCCTATTGTGTGCTAGCTCTTCAGTTCAAACCTCAGCACTTGTTGCATGAATCCTAAACGGTCTTTAATAAAAACCCAGAGCCAGATATCAGGGTGAAAGCTGAAAGATCAGAGAAGCAGAGAAAGCCATAGCCACCACCTCTTACCTCATCAAATCCTTAGCCTGAAAGAGAGCAAATTCCTGTTTCCTCCTGTCTTATATTCATTTCTCTGCCCAGACATATCACTTCCTGTGTCAACCTTCCTAGTGCTGGAAGTAAAGGTCACAAAAAAAAAAAAAACAGCCAATGAAACTTTCTCAAAAATTGACTACCGTTTAAGAAACAAAGTAAGTCTCAACAACCAAAGCAGACTGAAATATCATCTTTTTTTCATCTTAGCTGGATTTCAGCAGCAATTGAAAATACAGGAAGTACATAAAATCATGGAGACTAAATATCACACAAATAATTGATAACTCAGTCACTGAAGAAATCAGGAAGAAAAGGTTTAAATTTCCTGGAAATAAATTGAAATGTAACAAACAACATGCCAAAATTTGGAAAAAAAAATGTTGAGTCCAGCCTGGTCTACAAAGTGAGTTCCAGGACAGGCTTCAAAGCTACACAGAGAAACCTTGTCTCAAAAAACAAACAAACAAACAAAAACAGTAGATTGCAAGTTAATAATTTCATGATTTATCTTAAAGAAGAAGAAAAAAAAAAACCAAACCCTCCAATACTAGATGAGATGAGATAATGAAAATAAGAGATTAAGTTAGTGAAATAAAAGTGAAAAAACTGCAGAACAAAAAAAATCAATGAAAGGAAAATATTTTTCCTAGAAAAGATTAATAACATTGACAAGATATTAGTGAAAGATTGTCATAGAAAAAAATAGAAGATGGGAAGTAATTACAACAAATAACAATGAAACTTAGAGAATTATGATATATTTTTCAAACCTCTAGTCCACTAAATTAGATAATGGATTTATATGTACACATATAATATAGCAATATATATTTACATCCTAAAAATTGTTATAAATTATTTAAACAGATGTGTAACCAGTAACCATAAGATTATATCAGCTTAAAAGTCTCCCAACCAAAACACACTCAGTTGTTAAGTAAATAATAACCAGCGATAATCCCTAGACCCACAGATGTTAGGTATAGAGGAAAGAATTGAGGGGGGCACATAAATCTCTCTGGGATGGGAAAATTAAACATATTTTACAGGTGGACTGGGGTGGGTGCATAAGGATCATGAAGATCAGATGAGGAGTCAGAGGGAATGGGGCTGAGGGAGGAATGTGAGGAGAAACAGAATTGAGAGGCTTTGAGGGATCATATAGAAACTTAGTGCCGTAGAAACTTTCTCAGATACATGAAGGCATTAATAATGAAGTCTATAAATAATGAGGAAGACAGAGTTCCAAATGGTCATCTCTTATCAACAAACAAAGCTATCAGTCCTGGGATTGGATTACATCCAATTGAGTTGTTAGCCAAAGAGACCCCATGAAAATCTCCAAACAACCCAAGCTGTTGGCAAGATTATAGGTTGTTCTCAAAAAACAGACAACAAGGCCCAGTTGCTGAAGATAGCAGCCACATGGAGAGGGCAAATTGGTACCTTCAGAAAACCTTCATCCCTATGTTGTAATATCTTTGGTACAGAAAGGTACTCCACAAGATACCAAAAGAGAAATGTAAACACCAACTCAGGAACAAAATCTCTGTTATATAATCTGTCCTGCCTGAAAAATATGCAAGGGCAATAATGGCACAAAGTTTATGGGGGCAACCAATCAATGCCCAGTTTGACTTAAGGCCCACTCCAGAAGATGGTACTCATACTCGGTACTGCTTAGGTGACTAAGAACCAGAGACTAGATAACCCAGAGAGCTAGGGTGAAACCAAATACTACTACTCTAAATAACAGTAACAATAACAATAAAATGACTCAATGATATTCTGTCAACCTCACAGATCAGTACCTTATTCACTCAGCATCAGAGAAGCTTCCCTGTGCAACAGATGGAAGCAAATACAAAGACACACAGTCAAGCCAGACATCACACACACACACACACACACACACACACACACACACACACACACACACACACACATCTCAGAATGTGTAGCTCTAAATGTTATTTCTTCATCAAATCCCTCCTGCCAGAGCTCAGGGAACCCTGTAGAAAAAGATGCAGAAAGTGTAAGAGACAGAGATTTTCTAGACACCAGGAGAATAAGGCCCTCTTAATTTACTGAGCAAAGCTTATATGAACTTACAGCAACTAAAGGAGCAATCAGAGGGACAACTCAGGTCTCCATCAGGTTCTCTCTATGTATATTATAGCTTTCAGTTTAGTATTTTTATGGGAACCCTAAATGTGTGAGTGAATAGATCTCTGATTCTTATGCTTTCTTTTGGGACTTCTTTTCCTTCTGTTCATTTGTCTGGTCCAACTTTGATGTGATTGTTTTTGTTTTACCTTACATTTTATTTTTATTTATTTATTTATTTTTGTTATCTCTTAGAAGCCTGTTCTTTTCTAATGAGAGACAAAAAGGGAGTGGACCCTTCACCTTTACCTTTTAAGAGGTCATGTACAAAGGCAGGAAACACCACCTCGCTCAGGCCCTATAGCCTAAGGTCGTGGGCAGAGCAAATACCACTACAGATTGTTGGTGGGGATGAACTGAGAATAGTAGAGGGAGGGGAATTAGAATCAGGATATATTATATGAGAAAATAATCTATTTTAATAAAAAGTGAAAATAAAAATAAAATGTATCAAATGAAAAAAAAGTCTCCAAACTGAAAGACATCCAGTGTCAGATTTCTGTAAGAATTTCAAAGAATATCTGAAACCAATAAAATTCAAATTATTTCATGAAATAGAAAAAATGTGAAAGGGGAGGCTTAACATACCTAAATCATTAAATGTTATTCATATCATAACTAAATGAAAGAATAGAAATCATTTGTTCACCTCAATAGAGGAAGAAAATCCTTTGATTAAGTTTAACAACCTTTCATGATAAAAGCCATGAGTGTGGTTGTTATCCCAGTGAGATTTCACTGGAAAAATCTAATTTTTCCTTTGCAAGAGGTTGTTAATTGGAGATAGCTTCGTAGTTAGGGATTGGAGATGGTACCCACTTCTCCTCTCAGTGCTGGGACCCCCATCTGGCTTGGGCCTGTGCAGACCTTGAACATACTGCCACTGTCTCTGTGAGTTCATATGTGCATTAATCCTGTTGTGTCTGGAAGGCATTATTTCTTTGGTGTCTCTTATCCCCACAGACTTTTACAGTCTTTCAGCCTCGTATTCCAGAAAGTTCCCTCAACCCTGAGGAGTGAAAACTGATGGAAACAACCCAGTTAGAATTGGTTGTTTCAAGGTCTCTCACTCTCTATACAATGCCCCATTGTAGGTCTCCATATTTGTTTCCATCTACTGAACTTGGGAGCTTCTTTGATGGTTGTTTAATGAGACACAATTCTATGGGTATAAAAGAGTATCTTTAGGAGGCAGAAAATAGTATTTGGTTTCCCCCTAGTTCTGTGGCCTATATAGTCCCAGGGTTTGGGCCATTCTAGCAGTGCCAAGCATGGGTGTTAGCTAGTGGAGTGAGCTTTAAATTCAAGCAGAGAGTGGTTGGGTTACTTCCACAGCCTTTGTGCCACTAGTGAACCAATGTGTCATGCAAATGGGTCACCATTATAGATTGAAGGATTTGTAGCTGGGTTGGTGTTCACCTTTCCCCTCTGGTAGCATGCAGAATACGTTCAAGTGCCATGAATACTAGTCAGCCAGAGGTAAAGGCTCTAGTAAGCTACCATCTAAAATTCTTTGTGTTCAACAAGAGATTTTCTTCAGCAATAAGTGCTATTTATCATGCAGCGCTGTTTACCATGTGAGAGAAACTGCCATGATGCACAACAAAATTCACTATAAGAGTTTATTAAGGGAAGGGAAGAGAAGGGGTATGCATAGGCCTATGGAATGACTATGCAGGAAGAGAGAGAAGGAATAGGTGGAACTTGCTTTTATAGGTCACACACACACACACACACACACACACACACACACGTGCATATGGGCTTACATAGCTATGACACACATGTGGATAGATTATGTGATCACACTGTGTGCAGATTACATGGCCATGTAGCACATAGATCATGTAGGACATAAGGCCTTAGGATGACTAAGCATCTTGCCTAGCTACTGAACAGCACATGCATGGTTATATAGCTGGGGGAGTGGCTAGGAATTTTAACATTCCAGAATCTTTGGTTTTATAAAAAATTGCAGGTGAATTGGGAATTGGGGTGTGGTGTCTCCTGAAACTGCTTCCAGATGACTCAGTGGGTATAAGTTAACTTTTGGGGGCTTTTGAAGTAGTCGGACATCCTGAGGTAGCTGATTGTCCTCTGCTGCTTTGGGAATCATTCATTGCCTTCAACTGCTTTGGGCTCTGTGGAACCAGCCATTGCTACTAGGGTCTGACTGGGTCTGACAAAGTACTAGCAAGGCAGAAGAGGAAGTTTAGAAAAAAAATATCTTTGGGGGGTCCCCAAAGGGTCCCAGGGTGAAGGAGTGAGGTATCAATACCAGGAAAGTTTGAATTATTTATCTGAAGTGGACCTGACCTGTCCAGGTGGATCCAAGCTGGCTCTGGAGCTCAGAAGAATTTTTAAACATATTAAGAAGCAGCCACAGGGAATTTAAAATCTTGAGCTGGTAGCCATAATATTACAATGTTTAATACTCTGCTATCAGAGTTTTATTGGTTAGTGTTAGCAAGAGAGAAAGAAATTTGGATAATGCTTTTTAATGTTTTATTATTATTATCAATTAGGCTTTTTATCTTCACCTGAGATAAACCTTAAGGCTCCTGTCTCCTTTATTATTTTAGCATCCAGGAGACACAGGTGATCAGTTGCTGAGGGCCTTTAACAGTAACAGATTGTTATATTAAAATTTATTTTTTGTTTTTGTTTTTGTTTTTGTTTTTTTTTTCCTAGAGTCCAGACCCTTTTGAGTCTAGGGGTATGAATACCTCTGGACTGTTACTGTTCCTTACCCTGAATATATTTGATGGTCCTTGGCCTCTGGCTCTATGGTGGTTCTGTAACAATTAGCTGAGTAGTTAATTAGAAGTTTGGATATGTTATTAGAGACACAGAGGGAAACTAATGAAGCAGAAGATGGTCAGTAGAGAAAGGAGAGGGAACCAAGAAGGAAAAACTTGTGGGGTGAAACCTCATTCTTCTGGAATTGGTAACAAGGAAGTTGATACTGGTGTCCTCTGGAACTTGAGAGAGCAGGGCCCTGTCTGTATCACTGTGTATGAGGAGGATTTCTCCTGGAGTGAGGGTAAGATAAAAGGCTTCAAGTAAATCCAGTAGAGAATGCCCTCAACCTTAGCAGCTGTGGGAGTTAAAAGAATTACATTGAAGGGTGCCTACCATTTAGGGATGGGGGGCACTGGCCTGGAGGGGAAAGAAGAACCTGATTTCCAATGTGAATTGGGGGTGGGCATGGATTATCACATGTCTGGGGTAAGGAGTGATCAGTGAAATTCCACAAGAGAGAGTGAAGATGATAGAGTAGAGGGGTTAGGAAATGATCCAGGAGAGGTGAAGGTTTGGATAGGAGGCCAGGTGTTAGAGCCAGTCTCCCATATATAAGTTCAAAGGGCACAATTGAAAGGGGCCACTTGGGAAGGGCCTGGAACCTGAAAAGAGCTAGCGGCAATAATTTTACCCAGTCAAGGTGAAGTTCTTGTGACATTTTAGTAAGGATGGATTTTAAAGACCAATTGGTGTGTTCCACCTTTACTGAGGACTGAGGATGGTATGGGGTCTGAAAATGCCAATGTATATTAAGAGCCTTAGGGAGTATCTGGGAAATCTAGGAACTGAACTCCAGACCATTATCAGACTGGATAGAGACAGGAATCCCAAACTGGGGAATAATTTCCCAGAGAAGGAGTTCTGTAACTATCTGACCCTGCTTATTAGAAACAGGATATGCATTCATGCAATTTGAAAATGAGTACACCATCACAAGTAGATATTTAATTCACATGGCAATGGGCATATGGGTAAAATTGAGGTGCCAGTCAGTCCCTGGAAGGGAACCTTTAGCCTAGTGGGTAGGAAAAGTTTGGCTCCAATATTTGGAATTGGGATCTGACTTTTGGAAAATTTCACAATAAGCAGTAATAGTTCTTAAGAACTGTAAGTCCTCAGAGGTGGGCTGTAGATGGGCTTTTACAAATTGAGACAGAATGAGACTATTAGGATGAAAAGGTTGATGTAAATAAGACAGAATTTGCCTAGTGTCAGTGTTTGCCTGTGAGGATGTGGGCTGCACTGTATGGATTCCCTGCAGTGGGTGGGGTGAGTCTGGGCCCTGTAGGGCCACTGTTCTAGCTGCCTGGTCATTCTGGTTATTTCCCTTAGAGATGATGGAGCTGTTGTTCTGATGAGATCAGCAGTGGATAATTCCCATAGCCTTGAGGAGATGGGAGGCTTTTAGCATGGCCATTATTAGGCCTGAGTTATATATGTATCTTCCCTTTGCTTTAAGGAGCCCACTCATCCCATTCCAGATAGCAGCATGGGGCAGGAAGATATGAAAAACATATTTGGAGTCTGTATAAACATTTAGGGATTGCCCCTGTGCCAATTGGAAGGCACAGGTGAGAGCTATCAGCTCAGCTTGTTGGTTAGTAGTGTGTA
>CABHPR010143858.1:26142-47618 GCA_902168415.1 Peromyscus melanophrys | reverse complement strand
GAGAGAGAGAGAGAGAGAGAGAGAGAGAGAGAGAGAGAGAGAGAGAGAGCCAACCTTATACAACTGAATTGAAGCTGGCAGAGCCCCCAGGCTGTCTCCATGTCTCCATGCAGGTCCCTCCCAGGACACCTGCAACCTGATTTCCTGGAGAGCTGTCTAACTCTTCCACAATTCTGGAACAATGTGTATGTACAAGACCCATGTTCCTCACAGATACTGAGTTTTACCCACACTACACTACTCAGTTTTCCTTCTAACTATAACCTCTCAGGGCTGTTCAGGTCTACAAGGTGGCTTTTGTTGCCCTGTTATCTTGTTGAATGAAAACTGATTGAATTCATCTGACCCCTGTCCAAAGGCATTTAAAATGTTCTTACCAGCCAGGCATAATGGCTTATTCCTTTAATGCCAACACCGGGGAGGCAGAGGCAGGGTGTATTGCTGTGAGTTCAAGGCTAGGCTGGTCTGTATAGTGAGTTCTGGAACCAGAGCTACATAGTGAGACCCTGTCTCAAACAAAACAAAAAGTTTCCAATTCTTTTGAAAATTCATCCATACGCTAAAATTATGGAAGTGGTACAGAATTGTTATAGAGACTTTTGGCCATCCAGAATATAGAGAGCAAAAACCTAAAGGAAGCCCGTATGAGAAAAATGGCCTTCACCACAAATGCTTCTGGGTGAACTGGATGTTAACATAGGAAGAACTGACTGTGGCCTCTGCCTCATGTTGGCTCAGAAAATCCCTTCCACACAGTTGCAGATCTGAGTGGGAGGTGAAAACAAAAAGCTCCTAAGCCTTGAAAGGACTGCTCATCCAGAGAGCCAAACTCATGTCATATCATATCATAATGATAATATCCATTATCAACTGGCAAAATAAGAACTTCTGTCATCAAAGAAGGTGAAAAAACCTGTTTTGTTTTTGTTTTCCCCAAGACAGAATTTCTCTATGTAGCCCTGACTGCCCTGGAACTCACTTTGTAGGCCAGGCTGGCCTTAAACTCACAGAAATCTGCTTTCTTCTCCCTCTAGAGTGCTGGGATTAAAGGTGTGTGCCACCACTGCCCACCTTGAGAGAAACTCTTAGTCTGAGGTTTAGTTGGTTATAGCTGTAATCTGTGTGAGGACTCGTGTCCAGAAATAGAGTCATAGTTCACAGAGGACAGACGCCCACGGAGGGATGGTGCACCTCACAGAAGGTGTGCTAACCATTTTTCTTGTTATCTGACAGAACAACTCAAGGAAGAGCTTCTTGTGGCTCTCAGTTGGAGAGTACAGTCCATCATGGCGGGGAAGGCATGTGCCTGTAGTCAGGAAGCAGAGTCATGAAGGCTGGTGCCAGCTAGCTTTCTCCTCTTTCTTCAGTCTAGGGCCCCAGTCCACCTCCCTTAGACAAATCTAGAAACTCCCTGGCAAATATGCCCAGCAGTTTGTTTACGTGTTGAGTCTAAAGCTCATCAAGTTGACAGTTGGGATGAACCATCACACAAGGAGATTGGCACAGAACATGGAAAAGTGCTGAATTTCATCAGCCATGAACAAGATGTAAGCAAAACCACAATGTGAAGCTACTACCCCCTCCACCAATAATTGAAATGAGAAAGCAGCATTATGTGGGATGTCACCTTGAGCAATTGGGTTTGGGGTTATTTGTTATGCAGCTGTAGTTAGCCAATGCAGTCATCTGGGGAGGGTTTTAGGAATGTTTCAGAGGATGGAAGGGGTACCTTTGGGAGTCAGGTTTTTAAAGACTTATTTTTAAATTATGTGTATGTGGGAGGGGGCTGTAGATGGGTGCAAGTACAGCCGGAGTCCAGAGGGCATCACACCCCTTGGAGCTGGAGTTGCAGGTGGTTGTGAACTCCCTGAAGTGGGTGGGTACTAGGAACTGAATTTGGGTCTTCTCCAAGAGCAGTACATTCTCTTAAGCCCTGGATCACTTCTCCAGCCCACTGGGGTTCTAAGTTTTAGAGCTGACTGTATCTTCTATTCAGAGGTAGTGTAAGCCAGGCAAAGGCAGGGCACACTGTAACCCCAGCACTGGGAGGCTAAGCAGGAGGACTGTGAGTCTGAGGAAAGTCTGGGCTGCATAGTGAGACATGTCTTTAAAAAAAAAAAAAAAGCATTGAAATCATTAACGTTTTTGGAGAGCTTTTTACTTTAATTGAATTTTATCATAGTGGCTCTGATCTCCACTCTCCGTGGCTGAGGCTGACTCTGCTTTGATCTGCAGATTTTGTCCCATCCCTGGTGAGCTCGGGCCACTCTGGGTCAGTACCTCACTGAAGCTGCTGTGCCCTGTGCTGGATGCTGAGAGGGAAAGACAATTCATGCGAGAAAATGCTCGCAAGCAAGTACGCACGAGCATGTCACGGAGACGGAGTCTGACCTTTAAAACCAATTATCTGCAGGGACACAACAAGCTGAACTATGAGCTGCCGCCACCTATGGGCCGCACTGCGCGAGCTTTGGAACGCACACCAGATGCTTAGTCTGATTCTGCCCTTTGAATGACCAAACCATGCTGTGCTGTGTCCCTAGGACCTTCTATCTGGGACCCAACTCATTGCTGCAAACTTGCCCACAGATGACATGCCTGTCCTTGATGGGACTCAGCAGCAAGGCTGGGAACTGGCCCTTGTACTGGCCTTTTGCCAGGACAGCTTGGCAGGCTGCCCCTTGGCTGTGCACTATTTTAAAGAGCAGGAACTCTCTACCATGACAGCCATTCAGA
The DNA here is from genome assembly GCA_902168415.1 of Peromyscus melanophrys. Taxonomy (NCBI): domain Eukaryota; kingdom Metazoa; phylum Chordata; class Mammalia; order Rodentia; family Cricetidae; genus Peromyscus; species Peromyscus melanophrys. Next base: position 44,882 of record CABHPR010143858.1, on the reverse strand, counting down.
TCTCCTATGCTCAAGCTACACCCAGTGACACAGTTCACTTCCTGTTGCCTGCAGATCAAGATGTAGAACTCTCAGCTCCTTCTCCAGCACCATGTCTGCCTGCCTGTCACCATGTCCCACCATGATGATAATGGACCAAACCTCTGAAACTGTAAACCAGCCCAATTAAATGTTTTCCTTTATTATTATTATTATTATTATTATTATTATTATTATTATTATTTTGGTTTTTTTGAGACAGGGTTTCTCTGTGTAGCTTTGGAGCCTGTCCTGGAACTCACTCTGTAGCCCAGGCTGGCCTCGAACTCACAGAGATCCACCTGCCTCTGTCTCCCGAGTGCTGGGATTAAAGGCATGTGCCGTCACCACCCGGCAAATGTTTTCCTTTATAAGAGTCCCCTGGTCATGGTATCTCTTCACAGCAATAGAAACCCTAATGAAGACAACCATCTCAGTCACACTGGTACTCCATTCCCACACTCACTCACACTGACCACGGAGGGTTATGACATTAGTTACCCCGCAACAGCCCACCTTCTGCCCTTCCCCCAACATCCTTCCCACGTGCAAAATGCCTTCACCCCTATCATTGCCAAAGCCCTGTGAAGTCTAGTATTGCCTTGGGATCAGAATATCACACCATCAATGCCCAGGTCTCTACCTTCTCTGAGGTTGGCCTTGCATAGAGTCCTGAAAGTTGTCCCTTGACCTCCATGGGCGTGGCGTGCTGTGTGTCCCACCCAAATAAGTAAGATAAACATAAACAATATACATACAATCCAGTGGTTTTTACTATATTCATAGGCAGGTACAGCCATTGCGAGAAGTAAACACCTACACACCGTCCTTCCTCACCGACACCCACTTCTGATACCCAGTTCTCGTCTCCTACACAGCACACAAACATGCTTTCTCTCCCTGCTCTGGGAACTCCATGTAAATGGGATCTTGCAATCCCTGGCTTGTTGTAAATGGCTTCTTTGGCTTGACATCCGATTTTAAAGGTACACCTGTGCTGTGTCCTGTCTCGGAGCTTCACTCCTTTCTGTGGCTAAATACTATTCCTGGCTGTCTCATTGTGTGGACAGAGCAGGTTTTGTTCACTTGACATTTGACAGGCACGTGGGCCACGCCCACCTCCCGGCTGCTGTGAACATCTGTGTGTGCATCTTGGTGTGGCTATCTGCTGTTATTTCATTAGTCAATTTTCGTGCCGCTACCACAAATGCCGGGCCTAAGCAGCTTAAGGAGGGTGCTGTTTTGGCCCATGGTTTGAGGGTACAGTTCTTCACGGTGGGAAAGTGTGTCTACAGGAGCCAGTTGGTTATGTTGTGTCCACTGTCAGCATGAGGCCTCTGGTCACATTGTGTCCTTCGTCAGGAAGCAGAGCATGCTGGCGCATAGCTTGCTTTCTCCTTCTTATTCAATCTGTGACTACAGCTCATGGGATGGTGCCACTCTCACAGACAGGCCCCAGGGCATCTCTTAAGTGATTTTGAATCCAGGAGAGAGTCACCACCACAGGTGTGTGTGTGTGTGTGTGTGTGTACCCAGAATCCGCACGCTGGGCCTCATGGAATGCCACTGGAGAAAGGAGCAGACTGACTTCCAGAGCTATTGCAGCAGTTCACATCCCCATCAGCAACACCCGCGTCCTTATTTTCCCTGTGGACTCAGGTCATTATCTCCTTTTGGTTTTGATCTGTAGCTCTCCGCTGGCTAACGAGCCATTAGGCCTCGCAGAACACCTGCCGAGGTCGTCGCCTCTTTATGATTCTGTTGCAGGATTGCTTTCTGCATTCTGATACAATCTCTTAGCAGATATGTGGTTTAAAGTGTTTTCTCATGGTCGGTCATCTTTCTTCTCTTTGGAGCATGTGCTTTGATAAGCAATGTTTGAGGTTTGATGAATCTCAGGTGCCCAACGTTTTGTTTTTGTTGCTCTTTTTTTTTTTTTTTCTGATTGATGCTAAATTTGAGACCATGATGATGCAACTCTATGTGTTCTGTCTTCATGGTGTCCATTACTGGTTTGAAGCTTGCCAATTTAGCCAGGCTGGCTAGCCAGCAAGTCCCAGGGATCCCGCTGGCCCTGCCTCTCCAGTGCTGGTAGCACACACGTGGTTCAGGTCCTCATGTGTGTGATGGAGCCACACCCCCAGTTCCCACTCCATGTCTTCTATGAGCAGTAGAGTCTGTGCTCCAGGCAGCCATCTGATCCCGTGTGAGGAAACGCAGCAGTCCAGCCTGGAAGAGAGGAAAGGTCTACCCCTGCCTGCTGCAACTTACAGAGCTGTCAGGGGTCCTAGGACAGAGCTAGGTCAGTGTTGGGGAGTACTCAGCAAGACAGAGCCTAGGTCAGTTCCAACAATCTGTAAACATCAAAGGGCAGCTGCAAGACCAGCTGCGGGTCACTCAAGGGCCTGTAATAGGATGAGAATAGGCAGGGAGGGTCTTAAGCAGGAAGGTTTCCTGTCTCATCGAGCCTAGGCAGGACTTCTCAGAGTTGGAGTCAGAACCAGCTCCAAGCCTCCCAGGCCCCCCCCACCTCCACATAGGGAAGAGCTGGTGAAAGTTGGGGAGGGGCCCTGGTAGTCAGATTATAATCAAAGATCCAAAGACCCACTGCCCAGCATTGGGTCTCTGGGGGTGCTGAATCTCCCGAACCACTCTATTTGGTCCGGAAATCCTGCTCCAGGCTCCTTTTGCCTGGCTAGTAGCCATCTTTTCTATTTGGGTCCTCATCTGGTTGTCACCTCCTTTGGGCAGTATTCCAGGATTTGCCCACTTCAGTTTCTGCATGTCCCATCTCTGCCCCGCTCGCCCTGGCATAGACACGCTGGGAAATCGTTACTTTCACCTGGGCTGCAGGCAGCTGCCCCAGGGCGCTGACAGAGCTGTTTTCCCTTCTGCCCTCCCTCATCCCTGCTTCCTCGCTGGGAGCAGTCACCCCCATCGCTTTGCTGATTCCCCCATGCTGGGGTAATTGCAGAGCTGGCAGAGGACTGGCGGAGCCCGGTGCCCTGTTGAGTCCAGCCTCCTCCTTCTGGGCCCCTCCTTGCCTCCAGGTCCTCCAAGCCAGCCTGATTTACTGGACTTCCTGGGCCTATTTGCCAGGTGTCTGGCCCAGTCTGGAAACAAGTGGTTTGCCTCGAGGTGATAAACGGGCACAGTGGGGCTCAGCTTGAAGTCAGCGGGTGTGAACGGTGCAGCCTGGCTGCTTCTGTTCCTACTGCAGACTTCAGCCAAGAAAGCATTTAAAATACAACACCCCCCCCCCCCCCCGATTTTTCTTTGTTCCTGAAGCACCCTTCACACACTATTTGTGTTTTGAGAAACCAATGCAAGAAATTGTGTTCAATATGCCCTTTAGCTGGAAAGATGAGACCCCTTTGGTTCCTCCATTTGTATTCCTCCCAGAGGGCAGATACCCACTTTGAGGTGACCACAGCATGGGGTATGTCCTCTCAGGATGAGCAACCGTGTACCATGCTGCTTTGTGTCACTGGGGGAAGCCTGGTGTCCTTGGCTTCTGAGTATTCTGAGTCACTAACATGGCTCAGTCTGGCCTTCCTGGGGCTTGCACTGAGCTCGCTGTTGGAGACCCTGCCAGCATGGTGCCGGCTGAAGAAGAACCCATCCAACTCTGCTGCTCTGTACCGGAAGCCCAAGGCTGTTGAAGGGGTTGATCAGGACCATGAGTGTGACCCAAGGCTGACTGGCCAAGGGGGCTGGGTAGGAAGGTGAAGATTAGATATTCCCAGCCTTCTCTAGTTGTCCCAGCTCCTCCCACAGGGTCCCTTCTTCTGAGTGGTCTTAACTGGGCACGTGGGGCACTGGATAAGGCAACCGTAACCTTCTGAGCCTTAGGTAACGCATGTGTCTCCCTTGCTGTTTGAGTGTGTAGGCACCCTTTGCGGGCCTGTGTCTATGTGCATACATGTCAGTGCATGTGTGTATGTGTTCGGTGTGCACAGGTGCAAGGGCCGGCACACACGTGCTCTGTGGGCATATGAGTGAAGAAGTCCATAGGTACACTCTGTACGGGCACATGTATGAAGGCACTCACATGTCTGCACATGTGTGAGATCACATCCATGTGTGTCCTAGTCGTGATGGTTAGGGTTAGCATTAATGGTCAACTTGACAGACTCTAGAGTCACTAGGGAGATGGGCCTCTGGGCACATCTGTCGGGGATTTCTCGATTGCGGTAACTGAGGTGGAAAGACCCTGCCACAGTGGGCGGCACCATTCCCTGGCGAGGGGCCTGGACCATCTATGTGGAGAAAGGGAGCTGAGCAGCAGCAACATTCGTCCCCCTCTGCTTTCCGACTGAGGATGTGATGTGAGCAGCTGCTTCAAGCTCCTGATGCCTTGACTTGTGCTTTGATGGTACAAGACTCCATGATGGGCTGTACCTTGAACTGTGAGTGGAAATAAGCCCTTTCTCCCTGGAGTTGCTTTTGTCGTGGGCTTCCGTCACAGCAATAGGAAAAAAGTCACTAAATCACTGCCTCTTCCTCCCAGGCTGCAGCATGGTCCTCTGTGTATGTGACTACTGAGTACAGGGCTATGGCAGAGGAGACTCGGGGCCTGGGCTGCCTGGTTCAAGACTTGCCTCTGCCACAGCAGGCCACCAAACCTTGAGAGTTCAGAACACCTCTGTCCCCAGCTTCTGCTTCTATATAAAGGGATCCTCTTCACTTCTACAGCCCAGTGGAAGGAAGGCCTGTGGGGTGAAGCAAGACAGTGATACACAGCACAGTGTCTGAGCTGATGGGTTCACAGAGATCTCCTCTGTGTAAGCAGAGCCCAGGCTGAGCTGGCCACTGGGGCCCCTCACAGTTTCTCTCAGTCTTGTGGTTTGTCCTACGGGAAAGCTCCAGAAGCCTGGTCCCCGGCGTATTCCCACTGTGCCTATGGCCAGAGCTTAGGATACACATCCCTCATAGGTGACAAACTGCAGTATCCTAGCTCCTGTGCTGTCGGATGGGGGTGCTCCTCAGCTTGGTCCTCTGGACTGCTGAGGACCAGGGAGCTCTCTTGGTTATCATTATACCAAAGGAGATCCCTCCCGGGACTCAGGGCCTGACTGTTTGGCCACTGCTGTGTGACAGTCACCCTCTGACTCTCCCTTCTCCTTCCTTTGTCTCCCTGCCCCCTTTCCTTGAGCCCCCCTCAATAGCCATCCAAGCCCCTGATGTGAGATCTGCTCATACCTGTCCCTACTGTGGTCTGGTGTTCTCTCACAGGGAGTGAGGTCAAGGCCATTCCATTCACATACGTAGGTGTGTGAAGGGAGCCGGGAGGGGAGGAGACAGCTCACTCAGTCAGGAAGAGGCCCCGGTGCCTGTCAGTTCCTCATCTTCTAGCTGGATCATCTCGCCCACACCTGCTCCCCTCTAAACTGGGCTCACACGCTCTTTACAGCACTGTTGAAGACCAAAATGCAGTTGTGGCTGCCTGAGATTTTTGGAAATAGCACAGATCTCTTTGCATTTCTGTTTTATTGAATGATTCTCATGGAAACAAAATGTTCCTGCTTAAACATTAAAAAAAAAAAAAAAAACACTCACCAAACTAAAACTCATGCCCTGAGAAAAGTTGAAATGCACACAGATCTATAAAATGCAAAGTCTCTCACTGAGTCTCAAGGGCTGCTTGCATGAAGCCAGCTATAGAGGCAGAGAGAAGAGGAAGGGAGTCTCAGGCCGGGGAGGCTGGGCTCTTCCTGGCTCTGCATGCCCACAGCTGTGTGTTCTGGGCAAGTCATGCAGCCCTAGGCGCTTGGTTCTCCTTGTTCATGGCCTGGCTGCCCTCTTTCCCACAACACTGCTGGGTAGGGTGACTGCTCACTTCCTCTCTCCGGGTTTCACAGTGGAGAGGCCCTGGTCTGCTGAGCTAGCACTGGCTGGTCACAGCTAGGGTTTGTAAAGGCTGAACGTCTCCTGTCAGGATTCCAGGGCCAGTTTTCATGGTCAATAAGCCGTATATTTTGGGCTTCTCCGCTTGGTTTGCTGAAGGCACCTAATGCAATCCATTCTGTGTATTTCAAGTCATCTGTCCAGAGACTTTTAAAAATTGTAACAAAATACACATAGCATAAGAATTTCCATCATAATTTTTTTTATGTCAGTTCAGTGGCATTGATTACATTCATATTGCTGTACCACATCTGTCTCCAGGACTCCTTTTTATTTTTTTCCTTTGTCCCCCCTCTCTCTTTTCTTTTGAGACAAGGTCTCATATAGCCTAGTCTGGCCTCAAGTTCAGTATGTAGCTGAGGGTGACCTTGAACCTCTGATTCTCTTGTGTGTCTGGTTCTCCAGAGCAAGTCACTTCACTGACTCTTCTCTACGCAGGTTCCTCATACATCCCCTTCTGTAGTCCTGGTACCCACCATCCCACTAATTGTGACTCTGACCCAGATGTCCCCTCTGAGCTGTGAGCAGATTGCGCAGGGTGCTAAGGAGCAATTATGAATACCGGCTGGTCTTTCTAGATAGGGAAACTGAGTCATGGGAGGTCACACTATTCGTCATGGAATTAGCTTGTAATTCAGGTGTCTGGAGCCCTGGTTTCTGATCTGCTCTTGACAGCTGCCTTGGCAGTGACTTCCTATACAGGGGCCAGGAAGGAGGCACTCACTCTCAGTGTCTCCATTGCTGGGAGTGCATGGCTCACGTCACAGGGAGGTGCAGGGCTGCCAGTGGGCGATGCTGAACAGGGCTTGGTTCTGTCTCTCTTGCAGACCACTGTTGCTGGCTTCTCAGCTCAGCTGCATGTGGCAGTTTTTCCTGGCAAGCCAGGCTCTGAGGTTCCTGGAACTCAGATCGCAGAGCCAGCAGGCATCCCCCACCCTCGTGGTCCATGCACAGAAGTGGGGAGGAGGTTTGGTGCCAAGAGCAGTCATTCAGCCAGGGGTGGGCTGGTTATGGAGGGGGCTGGCAGCCAAGGGGACCCACATGAGGGTAGAGAAGCAGGCTGGGCAGGGCAGGGGAGAGCAGAGGATTGGAAGAGGGTGGGGCACAGGTCTGTGTCTGTTGTAGAAGGCAGAGGCTCCAAAGATGTTTCATCTGCTAAGTGATTGAAGTAAAAACAGCTCCCCTTTGAAGAACACTGTGAAGTCGATCACTGAAGGGCTTTCCTGCGGGGAAGCCTCTGGTGTCTACTGCATGGGAGTTTATAGTGGGTTTCACAGTACACATAGACAGCCTTCTGCCTGCTCCTCAGCACACAGGGCCCTCCCAGGCCTTAACACTGTGTCTCCCACAGGCTGAGAGCTACATTTGTCCTGGCAGCCATAGGGCCTGGGCTGTGCAAACTGCTGTCTTGTGGTTTGTAAATGGCCTTCACAGCTGGGAATGCGTATGGGGGGTGTTATAAATAGTTTGTTACAGAAAGACCCGAGTCAAAATATCTATAGAACACTTTACAGGTTGGATTTTCAGGGTGTCCCCTCCCCTTTCATCTCCTCTTACTTTTCTCGAGACTTTTCTCTGAGATTGAGGGCATGGTGTGGGGGGAGGGGGGAGGATCGCAACAGAAAGGAAAAGAAAGACAGACCTGGCAGGCTGGTGGACTGGAAAACTGTGCCTTGAGCTCACGTTAGCATCACAGCCATTTTAGAAGAGCCGAGCGCTGGTTTCCCCTAATGCTTGTGTTGAGCCTTGTTTTCAGAATAATTACTTAGGGATTGGATAGGTGATGCCTGTCTGTGCATGACTCCAAGAGTCCAGTATCCTTCTCAGCCTGTCCCTGGCCATCAAGACCTCTTCCCTGTAGACACTTGTGGTTAGCTTAGGGCCATGTAATCCTATTGTCACCAGCCCAGTGTCTCTCAGCTGGAAAGAGGTTTCCGTGTGGTCCGTGGCTCACCAGACAGAGCCGAATTCCACAGCACCTAGTGCCTTTCAGCATAGGTATTCCTTACCTGTGATGAGGCCATGTCCTGGTGACCCTGTCTGCATGGCCAGCTTTGCGTGGGCTACGTATGAGGTGAAGAAGTGTTCCTTGTGGCTCATGTTTCTGGAGGCTCAGGTCTGTGGCCCCGTTGGTTTGAGCATGTTGTGTGTAGAGTGAACACCGCATATCAAGGCAGGAAATAAAGAGAATGAGAGGAGAGGTATCCCGTATTCTCTGATGACCTGAGGACCTCCCACTGGGTCTATCCTCCTAAAGGTACTCAGTATCTCCCAGTGCCTCCATCCTGGGGGACCAAACCTTTGCCTAAAGACCTTTTAGAGACACCCACCCAAGACTGAGCACCGTCAGGTCACAATTATAAGCTGGAAGGACGTTTGCCACACTCTGTTTATGGAATGCCCTGGCTTCAAAGCTCAGGGCTGTTGAACATTGATCATTTCCTCTCAGTATCTCATGACCCCTGAGACCTGCAGTATCTCAGGAGTGTGCCTCCACATGGTGCCATCCTGGGAAAGTACCCAGTTTCCAAGCAGCAAGTGCAATTCCTACCCAGCGTGCATTGCTTTTGTACCATTGTGGAGATAGAGAATTTGAGTCCATTGCAAACTGGAGTCTGTGATGGTTGAAGTGCCCACTTGCCGTAGCCTAGAGAGACATGGGAGGAGGGCTAGAGGAGGGAGTGCCTGTGTTAGGATGGCCTGTGGCACGTCTGAGGGATTGTCTTGATTGCCTCTACTGAGGTGGGAAGACCCATCCTGAATGTGAGTGCTACCATTTCACGGGCTGGTCCCTAAACTGTAAGAGTGAAGAAAGCAAGCAAGGGCCCACGCCCCACCTCCACAGCTTCTCTGGGCTGGTGTCCAAGTTCCTCGTGTAACCTCATTGCCAGGGAAAAGATGGGGCTCGGATCTTTGAACCATTTCACTACCCCTTTCCCTCAAAGCCTTCCCAGCAGCCTCCTCTGTAGTGGGTAGCTGTTCCAGCTTTGACCTGGAAGTACTACCCCCAGTGAGGCTTCGGTAACTGTCATGCCTACCTATGACCTGCCCCTGAGGCAGGGCCAAGACGGGAGCCCTTAAGACCCAAGATCCAAATGTGCCGGCTCTCTTGGTTCCTGGGGATCCTGGAAGCTGGATGGTAGACTGAGCATAGTTCTCCAGAGAACACCACTGGACTGCACTCCATTTCTCCCAGATCTTGTTTGTAACTAATCCCTTTACTTGTTGTAAGTTACCCCAAAATAATCCTCCCTTTTAACTATGTGGAGTTGCCTTAATAAATCCCCCAATACTCCTCCATCAGGGATGCCTTTAATTAAGTAATGTCTCCTCTCAGCAACCTGTCTTGTTGGCCAGTGTTAGTCCCTCAGAGCTAACTATTATCCACCATAAGAAGCAAACCACTTCTCTTGATGGGGAAATCAGTCATGGAAGTGGACATTCATTTTTGGATGCACAGAGGCACCCTACACACAGTAGGTACCTTTTTACCCTATCAGTGTTGGCTGGTTGAGGGGCAGAGCAAGGATCTGAATATTTTTACTTATGTATTTTTATTTATGTGTATGCATGCATGTCTGCATGAATTTATGTGCACTACATGTTCAAAGGAACCCACAGAGACCAGAAGAAGGTGTCAGATGCCCTAAAACTGGAGTCAGAGATGGTTGTGAGCTCCAGGTGGTGCTGGGAACTGAACCTGGATCCTTTGCAAGAGCAGTAAGTGCCTTTAACTGTGGAGACATCATCTTCTCAGCCCCCAGAGCTGGGATTTGAAGTCAAGTAGTGTCTTCGCTAGGGTTTCTATTGCTGTGATAAAACACTATGACCAAGGCAACTTGGGAGGATAGAGTTTATTTCAGCTCACACTTCCAGGTGACAGTCGATCACTGAGGGAAGTCAGCACAGGAGCTCAAACAGGGCAGGAACCTGGAGGCAGGAGCTGATGCAGAGGCCATGGAGGGGTGCTGCTTACTGGCTTGCTCCTCATGACTTGCTTAGCCTGCTTTCTTATAGAACGCAGGACCACCATCCTAGGGATGGCACCACCTACAATGAGCTGGGCTCTCCTCCTTCAATCACTAATTAAGAAAATGCCCTACAGGCTTGCCTACAGGCCAGATCTTATGGAGGCATTTCCCTCCTCTCAGATGATTTTAGCTTGTGTCAAGTTGACATAACACTATCCAGCACAGTTAATTAGTCTGAGCAGTTTTGCATGCAGGCTAGCTACCAAATGGACATGTCCAAAAGTACTTAGTTGGTATCAGCACACAGTGGGAACTTTAATGATACTGGCCAGCTGAAAGTTGAAGTCGTTGTTTGAAGCACCCATCTCTTGTTATAAGTGCCTTCCAGTTCCGGCCATTAAGTGGGTCTGCAAAGAAGTGTATGTACAGTGCCAGCACACAGTGGGAGCTTTATATTGCTGGATGGCTGTAAAGGGAAGATGGGATTTGAAGCATTATTATCTCCAAGGAGTGTTGAACATGGACTGCCATGCAGAAGTGCTCAGGTGGGGCTTGCACACATTAGGTCCTCAGTGGTACTGGCCTGTAGCATCATCTCTGCCTTGGTCCCTCTCCCCAGTGCTTCCCCATGCTCTGCCTTCCTTCAACAGCATCATCCTCACCCCACCAGTGACAAGGGACTATAAGCAGAGGATGGGGCAAGGCTGCCAAAAACGCAGACTTGAAACCAGATGTTTCCGCAAGAAAAAGAATTCTAAAAACCTCCTAGTTTTTTCCAAGACAATCAGTCAGCCGCAGCCTTCCTCATCTTCTCTGCACTCCGTTCCTCTGGGATGTGATACAGAGATAAAACTGTTTCCAGAACCTGTGCATCTGCACTACTTTCCTTCATTGTTTTTGATAGAATCTCACATTTTAGCTCAGGCTGGTCTCAGATTTGTAGTGATCCTCCTGCCTCAGTCTTCCCAGGGTGCTGGGCTAAACAGCAGGTGTGCATCACCATGCCTAGATCCGTTTACTTTCTAGTTTCTTTCTTTCTTTTTCTTTGTGGTGGGGGTGATTTGGTTTTTCAAGACAGGGTTTCTCTGTGTAGCCCTGGCTGTCTTGGAACTTGCTCTATAGATCAGGGTGACCTCGAACTCACAGAGATCCACTTGTCTCTGCCTCCCAAGTGCTGGGATTAAAGACGTGCACCACCACTGCCAGGCTTACTTTCTAGTTTCTTAACAGATGTTACTCTTCAGAGTGGCATTCGATTCATGGCAAAACTGAGCAGCAAGCATGGGGACCCACATGTGCTCCATCTGTCCCGCAGTGCACAAACACGACCTTCCCGGAGTCGTCACTCCCTCAGCATGGCCCCTTCTGCACACTAGTGGCCCTGCATTGAAGTGTAGTTGCTGGAAGCTGACCTCAGAGTCGCTCTTTTACTGACTGCTGACTCTGCCCCGCCACTGTCCTTTCACGCAGACTAGTCTGTACCCTGAGCACCCTTCATGCCCTGCCCAGAATTCTTTTGCCAGCATTTATGGGTTGCTATGGACAGCCCTTGTGGACAATGTTCTAAAACAGTGTGGCTGAGGGACTCAAGGTAGATGCTCTCTGCTGCTCTGACCGGCTGTGAGACACAAGTCTGGGTTTCGACTCAAGAGCCATCTCAGTCGCTGCAGCTCCTCTCTCTGCCCCTTTGGTGACGGGTAGCTTGTGGCTTTGAGAAGAACCAGATAGCCAGGGTTCAGGTCCAAGTCTAGACTCTGCCAGCTGCAGGGATTGGAGCAAGGTCAGTGTCCCCGGACCTCACTGTCCCAGCTGTCCAGTGCTCAGGGCAGCACTCACTCACCAATGCCTCACCTTCCCTGCCTCCCAGTGATCGTGGGACCCTTCTGTACAGGCACCTTCAAAAGCAGAGCCATGTGGGCTTGGCTCAGCCTCCAGGCTGGTGTGGAGAATACACACTGGCCTCCTTGGAGAGTCGCACATTACCTCCTTGGCTCTGTAGTTCTCAGGGACTGGGCACCACAGGCAACGGGCTTTCTCTCGCTGGGCTCAGTGCCAGGTTGTAGGAGCCCAGGACAGACTCTGGGTGGGCATGTAAAGCAGGAAATGCTCGAGAGTGTGGTCTTACCTTAACTTTCACATGACAAACAGCAGGCTGTGGAGTTGAGCAAAATGAATGTGGACCCCACAACTGGAGGGGCTCCCCAGGCAGGTAATTTGGGAGAAGACTGGTGCAGAAACACAGGGAGGGGTTTGAGACCTCCCAACCCCAAATACAGTGTCTGGGGTTCACCTACCTTCCTGCATCGGTACAAAGCCCACAGCCCGTCTTTATGCACTGGCTTTTGCACAGTCCCCTGGGGGCCAATGTGGTTGGCTTGATTGACAACCCTAGGAGACAGGCTGCAGTCAGTCTGAACCAACACAGAACCTAATTTGAAATTCAAATTCTGCTAAACAGAAAATTAACATGAATCTCATGTTTTCTTTTCACAGGCCCAGCTGTGCCTCTGCCAGCCAGAATGGCAGCTGCATGCAGTCCTGTTGCCCCTACCTGCTCACACTTTCTGCTAAGTGAGGAGGAGGGGTGTCCTCTCTGGGTACTCAACCTGCAAGTAAAAAGAGCTCCAACTTGGAACCCCCAAACAACCAACCTCAACCCAGAACCCCAACACAGCCAGGCAGCCTCAATCCAGAACCCCAACACAGCCAGGCAGCCTCAACCCAGAACCCCAACACAGCCAGGCAGCCTCAACCCAGAACCCTAACACAGCCAGTCAACCTCAACCCAGAACCCCAACACAGCCAGCCAACTTCAACCTAGAACCTCAACACAGCCAGCCAACCTCAACCCAGAAACCCAACATAGCCAGTCAACCTCAACCCAGAACTCCAACACAGCCAGTCAACCTCAACCCAGAACCCCAACACAGACAACTCAACCCAGAATCCCAACACAGACAACCTCAATCCAGAATCCAACATAGATAACCTCAGCCCAGAACCCTAATACAGACAACTCACTCTGAGAAAGTACAGAAAGGGTACTTAGAGGCTGGGTGTGGGCAGAGGTATCAGGGTTGCTGAGACTTCTAGAACAGGGTAAAATGAAACTACTTTGTGGACTTCTTGCCTTGGCCCTTGATAGATGGAATGCCTCTAACATGTCCACTGAGCGATCAGAAGGGTCAATGCTCTGTATTCCTGCTCACTTTGGATGTGGACCATCCTTGCATTCCAAGGATTCTTGGCCATCAGACACTTGTACAAAGCAGGATTATGCTTGCTGGAGCTTTGTTTAGGACTGTTCCACCTTTATCTATGTGTGAGCTGGGTGTTTTGGTATTCATATTGGCTACAGTGTGTTTGCAATTTGTCCCCCAGTGATTTACTTCTTGGGAACTCATTCTGTCAATGTGGTGATATCAAGAGGTAGTAGAACCTTCAGGAGGATCAGTGGGAGGCTGATAGTTCACTAAGGGTGTGCCCTTGGAAGAGATTAATGTAGTTCTGGTGGGGCCTTGAGAGAAGGCCGACCTTTTCCTGCTATCTGGCTTCCTGTCCCTCTCCTCTCCTGCACAAGCTGTTGCCATGTGCCATCCACTATGAGGCTGTCACCAGAAGTCAAATCAATAGCCACTTAACCTTGGGCTTTCCTAAATAAACCTTCTGTGCTTATACCTAATCCAGATGGAGGTATTTTGTTATAGCAATAGAAAACAGGCAGATCCAAAGTTATACCAGTATCTGGGGATGGCAAATACTTGCAACAGGAGGCATTTTCATTAACCTGAGATTCCATGTGTTTAAAAAAATCTGCTTTCTCTGATCCACGTTGAACTTTGTTTTCTGGAAGAGAGAAACTGGGAAAGTGCCTTTGGCTGAGTAGTAGCAGAGCTTCTGGAAATGCCATTTAGAGGCCTCCGAGAAGGGGGCGGGGCTTTCGTTTTGTTTCCCTTTGTTATTTTAGTTTGAATTAATGCAATTTGGGGGAAAGGAGCACACGGCAGAACTCTATTTTATATGTTCACATGCACTTTGAAAACACAAAATCATTTTCTGCTCTCTTTTATGGAGTCCCAAGTAGAGAAAGTAACTGATGTCACAGGGGAGCTGTACAGCAATGGTGGCTGGGGGAGGGTAGAGCCTTGAAAAGAAAAGCTGGAGCTTCTGCCACGTCTACATGTCCAGCACTCACAGAAGGCTGAGCCTGGCAGCCCACTGCTCTACTCCCAGGCCTGGGAAGGTGAGACATGAGGATCCCTGAAGCCTGCTGATCAGTCTGGCTAGCTTAAAAAGTGAGCTCCAGGTTCAGTGAGAGACCCTGTTTCAAAAAACATAGGGTAAGGGCTGGAAAGATGGCTCAGTGGTTGAGAGCACCGGCTGCTCTTCCGGAGGACCTGGGTTCAATTTCCAACACCCACATGTTGGCTCAGAGCTGTCTGTAATTCCAATTCCAGAGTATTTGATGCCCTCTTCCAGCTTCCACAATCGTTGTATGCACATGGCACCCAGACATTCGCGCAGGCGAAACACCCATATACATACAATAAAAATATAGAAAAAAATAAGATAGTGATGGAGGAAGCGGCCCATCAGTGACCTCTGCTGTCCCTATGCAGAAGTGCACTTGTGCACACACACTCACATGTGCACACATGTAACATACACCTAGGGAAAAGATACCGTGAGTTTATTCTGATGGTTGAGTCCCATGCATGTGTGGTGCACAGCTCTGTCGGGGTCAGCCTTGTGGGAATCAGGATCAAGGAGAAAAAAAAAATACAGAAATTAAAGCCAAGACCGGGAGGAACCTTCACCCTCGGGCACCAAGAGCTACAGAAGCCACCGGCAGCTTTTAGGCAGCTGTATCCCAGAGCTTCCGGAAGGAGCTGCTGTTGTGCTCTAGAACTTTCCTACTTGGCTTGAACATTTACCCTGGGGAGCTGGGGGAAGAAAGAGAGTTGGAATCACAGGGGTGGGTGTGGTGACTGTATTCTCACAGGCTACACGCTGGAAGAGTCTTTGTTTTCATAAAAAATGGCGGTGATGAAAACTCTAATTTAGGGAGATAATTATGGTAAAAACACAAAAGGGAGAAGTGTACACATTATATGATACAGGTGCAAAGATTTCAAATAAAAAGCTTCCAGGAAAAGTTGACGGAACTGTTACCATGTCTCAGCTGGTGGTGGGAGCAGCCGAAATATTTCCGTAGCTAATATTCGTGTCTCATTCAAGAGAAGGAGCTGGGGGGGATGGCAAGATGTCGCTTTCTCTCCCGTCCCTTCACATCCTGTGAGGCAGATGTGAGTCCCAGGTAGTGAAGCTGGGCAATGTCATTCTCAGGGAGGGAGACATCTTTTTCTGTGAAAGGCCAACAGAGGGGGCAGGGTGAGCCCCTGGCAATGTGTCTGCTGGCTGTGATGCCGGTCACTTACTTCACCTCCCTATTAGGGTTTACATGTCTGTAAAATGTGCTTTGAGTGTCTGAGAGGACCTGCTTGTTGCAAGGTGCTGGCAGGCAGTGTGCACCTGCTATGGTGTTTTAGGGTCCCTTCTGCAGAGAGAGAACAGAAACAGAGGTGGACAGAGAACACCCTTTTGACCATGCTTAGCAGGGGTTGGGGCAGGCCTTGGCAGCCAATGCTGCTGTCACTGGGGAGAGGGTTTCTTGCAGGGTTGAACTCCAGACAGCTCCTCCCCACTTCCTGCTCTGACTATCCTGAGGCCCCATTTGAATAGAAGCATTTCCACCCTGCGCAGAGCTCAGTGAACAGCCTGAAGAGAGGAGAGACTGACTGTCCCAGAAGGAGGGAGCTCTGTCAGCCGGGGCCTTGGGATCTGGGCCACATCGCAGCTCCTCCCTGGGCTCCAATCACCCTGCCTATTTCAGGGTTGCAGCCTCAGGATGGGTGGGCCAGCTGCTTACAGGAAGCCTCTGTGGTGTACCTCCCTGTCTCTTTTCATGATGTCTGCGCACCATCCTCCAGGCTATCCGTGGAGAGCTCCAGGACCTGAGGACCAGGGCAGTGTGGGTGCTTGGGTTCTTTAGGACAAGTGGTGTGGCATTTGCACAGGGCTGTGCACCCCTCCCGCAGACAGGAAATCATCTCCGGATGACACAAACCCTGCAGCAATGTAAGTGCTGTGCAAATATTAGCCACACTGTTTTTTGCTGGGCCTCATGACCAGAACGACGTCGGGATGGACATATTCACAGTCGATACAGTTTTGTTTTCTACATGTGTTTATTTGGAGTGTGTGGTCAGGTGACAACCTATGGGACTCGGTTCTCCAGTTCTGTCCTTCTACCATGTGGGTTCCAAGAATTAAACTCAGGTTGTCAGGCTTGGCAGCTGGCATCTTTACAGGCTGAGCCATCTCTGGTCCTGTTTTTTCTTTATTATTTTAGCTCTTTAGTTGAATCCATGAATTTGGATTCACTGGATGCAGAATGGTCAGCTGTATACACATACACTACACACACATACTACACACACTACAGAGGTCCCCCACTACACACTTATATACCAGAAACACACATATATACATACTACACATATGCACACACTGCACACAAACATATATACACACACTACATATACCACACACACTAAACACACATATATTACATACACAACACACACATACAACACACACATATACTATGCACACTACACATACACTATGCATACTACACACACACTAAATGCACACAGATATAACACACAAACCATGCACATCCACATCACACACCGCACACACAATGCTAAACACACATACACACACATATATACACACACACAAAACACACATGCACAACATACACACGCACACTCACCATGATCATGCAGAGTGTTACAAAGTGACTAACAGGTGGGTAGTAAGTACAGGGTAGATGCTCTGGATAAAGGGATGGATTACGTCATGGTAGGACAGAACAGGACCACTTGAGTTCTCACCCCACTACTCAGAGCTGGACATAAAATAACATTGTGGATGTTTAATTCTGGAAATTTCTGTTAAATATTTGGACTGAGGATGACAGGGTGACCGGAGCTGTGGGAAGTGAACCTGTGGCTAAGAAGAGGTTTCAGCCCACATCCCTCTGGAGAAGCCTGGTCAAAGCTGGAACCACCCCCGGATTCAAGGGCCTGGCTTCTCCTGCTGTCCATCACATGAGCGTCTATTTGTTAGTAGCCACGAGGAACTCTGCTCCCGCAGGAAATCCCATCCCGGAGTTGGGAAGCTGCGTCTTACATTCCAGCCACGTGCCTCGCCCTGTAGATCAGCCCGTCCCGGAATTTCTCCACTTTCTCCCGAGATCCTCCCCCGCACTCCTGCCCAGTACCTCTGGCTGACACTGCTCTCCTCCAGCTGTTCTGATCTGCTTTTCCTAATCTCTGCTCATAAATCACATCGCAGACATTAATCATGCTGTCTCTAAGAGCAATCTCTCTGCTTTCTCCTGTGGGTAACAATGCACATTCCCCCCTTCCTGCCCCCAAATGGAGATAGATTCTCTGCCCGTGGGTGTGGGTAGACTGGCCATGTCCTGCGCTCACCCTGGGTGGGGCAGGAAGCCACTCCAGCAGCCTTCCTTGCACTGTTCTGAGGCACTCAGCCCTGTGCAGCACAGCTAGAGCGGGGATACAGGGGCAGGAGAGGCTTCCCGGGCATTCCTTACCTGTGCAATAGGTACCACTGTGTCCTGGGTTCGAGCCATCATCTTCCTTTCCGGCCTCACCCTGTCATGTACTCCTCACACTTCAGTGACAGCAATCCTGTCGCAGGCAGATCTGACCTGCCTAAACTGTGTGGAAGCACCGTGCTGAGGAGGGAGGGCCCAAACGCTCAGCCTGCCTCTGGGGGACTGCCTGGTCTCCTTTGTTTACACTCTCCTCCAGTCAGGTCTAGCCCTATGACCTGGTTATGTTGACCCACCCCTTGCCTCAGAGCCTGTGTGGGCTCTGCCCTTTTTCGGGTCTCAATTCAGCCTAAAATAAATGTCAGCAGTGATGGTGACATTCTGCTGCTGCCTTGCCTTGCCATTGTTTGTCTGGCACTGAGTTAGGTACACACTTGCTAGTCACCATCTTGCTGACCCTCTCTATAGCCTCCGAGGACCTTTGTGGCTTTTGGCCTTCCTTTTTTAGATGGGAACACAGGTATAGGAGGTCTGGGAATGGGCTGAGGTCTTACAGCTGGAGCTATGGGGAGCTCAGGTTTGCTGTCTGTCTGATGTGGTGGCTCACTAGGAAGCCAAGGCCGGATGTGAACTCACAATTCTGCCAAGTACTGAGATTACAGGTCTGTGCCACCATTCCTGGCCAGGCACTGGGGTTTAAACCAGGCCTGTCAAAACTTGGGGTCTGTCTTCTTACCTAGTGTATGCAGGGGCCCAGCTCTCTTCTTTCCCCTTTCCCTCTGCCATGTCTGTCATTCACACCCACCACATACTATCCTGTGAGCTCTAAGTTCTCACGCCTAACCTCAGAGCCCAACAGTGTGTGCCAGGTTTGAGGTGTGTGTGAGGGCCATGGATACTGCAGGCACAGTTGTGGACCATGCATGTTAGGGTCACGGGTGCTGCAGGCACAGCCGTGGGACCATGCATGTGAGGGCCACGGATGCTGCAGGCACAGCCGTGGACCATGCACGTGAGGGCCACGGATGCTACAGGCACAGCCGTGGACCATGCATGTGAGGGCCACGGATGGATGCTGCAGGCACAGCTGTAGACCATGTATGTGAGGGCCACGGGTGCTGCAGGCACAGCTGTGGACCATGCATGTGAGGGCCATGGGTGCTGCAGGCACAGCTGTGGACCATGCATGTGAGGGC
>CABHPR010143858.1:6088-26132 GCA_902168415.1 Peromyscus melanophrys | reverse complement strand
GGGCCATGGGTGCTGCAGGCACAGCTGTGGACCATGCATGTGAGGGCTGGTCAGTGGAAATGGAGAAGTGGAGAGGGCAGCACACCCCGACTGCTGTAGTCACACATGCATTCCAAGCATAAAGGCTCAGCAGGGCCAGAAGATCCTCCCTGTGTCACCTGTGATAAGGAAGCCATTCACCTGAGCCAGCCTGCTGGGCATCGACCACAGGCTTCTGTCATGCTCAGCGTGTTAAAAGTTAACTAGATCGTACATGATTTCCTAAAGAGACCCAGGGTGAGAAGAGAGAGAACCCAGTGCACCCAGTTCCACCCAGTAGTGTCTGTTCCTGCACCTTTTGGTCTTGAGTGTGTGTGTGTGTGTGTGTGTGTGTGTGTGTGTGTGTGTGTGTGTGTGTGTGTGTGTGTGTGCACATGCATCCTATCTCCTGTATAGAATGAGCATGACCTGGTATTTTTTTTTTTTAACCAATTCTTCCCTCTCGCTGTATGAGAGGCCGTGGTTCTCCTGTTTACTCATTCTCCGGTGTCTTCCAGTCAGCCTCCCTCTGACCCTCTGCTGATGAGCTGTTGAGGACATTGAAGACATGAAGACTGTGTCTCCCAGTCTTCAGCTAGCCTGGTGTCATCTCCCTGTCCACACTGATGCTGTCACGTGCCTGCCAGTCTTCAGTGCGTTTCTAGATGTGGAGTTGCTAGGATGACAAAGTCATGTCTTCAAAGCTTCCACAGAGATTGCTAAAGTATCTCCCCGAGGCCATGCCAGTTAGGAGCAAGCTGTAAAAATTCTCACGTCTCCACTTGGACAGTGCTGAGTGTTAGCAGCCTTTAACCCCCCTGCTGGTGGGTGTGGGGACTCCCTTGACTGTGACACAAGCCGCTGTCAGGCCTGGAGCTACTTCTGTAGAGTGACTCTCCTTGGCTCTCAGTTCCCAGGGGGCCAGAGAAGCAGAGAGCTCCAAAGGGTGAGTCTCTGAGGTTAATCATTTAGATGAGGCCATCTAGTCCCCAAGAAGCTGGGGGTGGGGGAAAATGGCCCAGATGGCGCAAGGTCCTACAGCTTATGGGCAGTGCCTCAAAGCCCAAGGACAGACCTCAGAAGGCTTTGCTGATATGGTTGGGAGCTAGGCCTGCCCCTGGGGGCTCTTGCTCTGCCACTGGTCCCCTGCCCTGTTTCCTACTCCTCTGTAGAGGCTAATATGGCTGGCAGATAACTCCCTGGTTACTTGCATCCTGATAGCAAGGTTGGACTTGGGGTAGTCTGGGTCATCCTCCTTCCCGCTCTCTGGGTCAGTGACAAGGAGGAGGTGGTTGAGTCAAGCTTCCCCTAGACTGTGTCACTTAGGGCCATCTCTCCACCCAGTGACCATGCACCAACAGCTGCTGTTCAGGGCCATCTCTGCACCTAGTGATCATGTGCCAATGGTTGTCATTTGTGACCATCCCTCCACACACTGACCACGCACCAGAGGACACCAGCTCCTCATCTCAGGTCTCAACTGGTTTAGAATCAGGGTGGGAATGTGGGTTTCTGTTTAATGGTTCCTCAGTATCCAACAACTCCATGATCAGTCTGGACCTGATCCCAAAGGCCATAGAAGCAGGTATTAAATAGCATCCCAGCCAGATGTGGTGGTGCACACCTTTAATCCAAACACGGTACAGGCTGACACAGATGCATTTCTGTGAGTTCAAGGCCGGCCTGGTCTACGTAGTGACTTAGGGGCCAGCCTGGTGTACATAGTGAGTTTGCAGCTACAGTCTCAAAACAAATGAACAGGCAAACGGACAAACAACAAGCAACAAGCCTGGCCACCACCGCTTGCATTTTTAGGGTAAAACATCAAAAAAAAAAAAAAACCCTACAGACAGGTTGAAGGACTAGAATAGTGTGCTGGGGAGATTGCTCAGCAGGTAAAGCATTTACTGCGTGAGCTTGATGACCTGAGTTCAAACCCTGGAACCTGTGCAAAGGTGGATGGACAGACTGATCCCATGAAGCTGTCCTCCAACCTCTACATACATGCTGCGGCTCATGCCCCTTCCCCTGCCTCCTCTCTGCCCCCGCTCTTACACACACATACAAATAAATAAACATTTACAAGAAAGAGCAGCATAAACTCATGCGTCACTACTGATGTGGGAATTGTTAGCAGCATGTATGTATGCACATTTACAGAGGATCTAGAGCTCACACATATCACAGATACACAGCAGTCCCTCATCACAGGCACAACCTCAAGACTCTCAATGACATGTGGAATGGTGGCTTACAGTCTCATGTGAGGATGGCATGCACGTACGTTACGTAAGTGTACAGACACACTGTCTTCCTATACATAGGCTCCTGTGATGAAGTCTAGGTTATGTGTTAGGCACAGTAGGAAAACAACTCTATCATATTGCAGTAGTAGTGTGAATATGGTCTATCTGAAAATATTGTGTTTATTTCTAGACTATTTTCAAAGCCAGTTGAGTTCAGGTAGCTGAAACATCAAAAAATCAAAGCTGGGCATAGTGAATCCTGTTGCACAAATAGAACACTTCATGTGGTGTATCTATAGGAACATGGGATGGTGATACACACACACACACACACACACACACACATATACACACACTGCCTGCTGAACTCTTTGAGTCAGGCAAAGGCATCATGGTACCTCCCTCCTAAATACTTTGCTGCAGTTCTTCACAGGATGATGTCCCCATGGCCACAGGCTAGTCATAGCAGGCAGCAATCTCGATGGAGAGAACCTTGGATATGTGGAGGAGGTCATTAAAAGGTGGTAACTGCCACTGTTGCTGGGCAGGGGGCGGGCAAACAGCTTGACTACACAGCTGCCATGACTAGGCTTAGAAGCCCAGCCACAGCTTCTAGCAGGCAACACCCGGACCCAGGAAAAGCCATAAGCTGACCCCACCCAGGGAGGCCTGCATCTAAGGGGGAATAGCCAAGGCCCAGACACAGCTTCTGGCAGGCAACACCTGGACCCAGGAAAAGGAAATACCTGACATTCCAAACATTCCCTGTACCCCTAGACATATGTCAGCTAATCAGGGTCCTGAACCCTGGAAATCTCCTCACCCCAACTTCTGCTGTGATAAAAATCCCACCCTGCTTGGGCCCTGCACCCTTTGTTCTCACCTGCAATGACAGGGAGTCCAAGCTCTGAGCTTAAAAATAAAGGCTCTTTGCTTTTACATACGGGATTTGGCCTCTGTGGTAGTCTTTTGGGGGTTCCTGCATACACCTGGGCATAACACCACAGGGGTGGAAGTGTGAGCCCACACCTACAGTGGACAGAGCGGAGGGAGCAGACAAGCCTGCTTGGCCCCTCTTGCACAGAGAGCAGGTTTTCTAATTGCATCAAGGCCTTTGCCTAATTGAAGGAGGCCCACTCACGTCATAGAGAGCCACCTCCTTTTCCCAGAATCCCTCAGTTTGGGCATAATCTCACCCAGCCTACTTTCTACCTTGACACCCAGGGTCAACTGTCACAGAATCACCGTACTCAACAATGGTTAAGGTAGACATGATCTTACTGTCTAAAACATCTACTCAGATTTTCCGAGTGTACCAAGATCCAATCAAAGATGGTGTTTAGTGTCCCACCTTCCGCTCTCCCTTCATCTAGAACAGCTCCCTCCTTTTTTTCTCATGTAGCTGTGTGTGTGGTGTGGGGGTGCACATTTGTGTGTGTGTGTGTGTGTGTGTGTGTGTGTGTGTGTGTGTGTGTGTGTAAGCCTGAGGCTGACTTCTGAAGTCATCCTCAACCATTCTCCACCTTATTCACTAAGGGAGGGTGTGGTGGTTTGGATGAAAATAGCCTCCATGGGTTCATATGTTCGAGTGTTTGGTCCCCACTTTATGGAACTGTTTAGGAAGGATTGAGGGGGTGGGCTTGTTGGAGGAGGTGCGTCACTGGGAGTGAGCTTTGAGGATTCAAAAGACTTGCCATTCCTAGTGTGTCTCTCTGCCTTGCGTCTCAGGATGTGAGCTCTGGGCTGCTGTTCCAGCACCATGCCTGCCTGTTACCACGCTCTCTTCCATGATGGTCATGGACTCTGACCCTCTGAAACTGTGAGTCCCCAAATTAAATGCTTTCTCTTATAGGTTGCCTTGCTCATGGAGTCTTATCATGACAATAGGAAAGTACCTAAGACTCCAGGTCTTCCAGTGGAAACCAGAGGTCACTGATGAGGCTACCATTTAGCTAGCCAGCTTGCTTCCACATGCTTCCATATCCATCTTCTGAGCACTAGGATTACAAATGGGCTGCTGCAGGCCCTGGCACTGACATGGGCACTGGGATCTGAACTGTAGTCATCATACTTGTGCAGTAAGTGCTCCAGTCAGAGTCACTTCCCCAGCCTCCCTGCTTTTAAGTTAATTTTTAAGTTAGCTAATAAAGTGGCATTTCCCCTCATGTGTGTCAATACGCTTCATCACCCTCATAAAAACCTCTCATGACATTGATGCAGGATTTGAAGCCGGCTGTTCATAAAATATCTCTGCTTTGGACTCATTGGCTGTTTCCTTGTGAAAAAATCCTGAAAAACCATTACACTGTCTTCTTGGAACACAGGACTTAGTGGAGGAGGTCGGTTTGTGACTGCAGCTTGGTTACAGTACCAGCTGAGTGGCTTCCTCAGCTCGTGGAGGGGCTAAGATAATTTCCCTCTGTGATGGGTCTGTAAGCTTCAGGCTGGTCCGGGTGACTTTAGAACGGCATCATTTTGTCCGTGTTAATAGTGACCATGCTTCACAGGTAGGCCAGGTCCCCTCCCTAACCTGCCCTCATGTTGGATTCTCTCCCCTGTTACTGTCTTCTTTCTATTCATGATTATGGACTCGGTCGGGGAGCCCCTCCCCATCAGACATCCTTGCCATTTTAAGAGTTCTTATTAATTACTCTCACCATTTAGTGTAGTGCTCTGGACCCGTGCGGCCATAGCTACTTGGTACACTTCAGGCTTGGCTTTCTTTGGTGGAAGCAGCTTGGGGTCCAGGGCCTTGGCATTAGGGAGCTGAGTAATGAAAGGCCTGAGTTACCCACTGCCCCCATCGCAGAGACTAGGCTGAGAGTAAACGGCTGGGGCCACAGCCAGCACCACAGCAGCTGAGATCCCCAGACCTGGCCTCTTTGGGGTGTTCTCCTTTCTAAAGACAGACACTCACCTGCACCTCATGCTGGTGGAGAAGACAGTCTAACACACCTTTGGGTTCTCACCTCTGGAGGTGGACAGCCATTTCCCACCATGCCTCTTGGGGTTCATTGAGCTGACACTATTCCTGGCTAGGCCACAGCTTTCCCCATGCTTGGGCCTCTAACTGGATCTAGAGACTTCTAGAACTCCCAGATCATGTAGCTGCACCTTACTTCTGTCCCTCAGGGGGGGTCACTCATTATTCACTGAGGGAGGAGGGCATAGCTGAACCAAGCCACGTTTTCTGAATGCTCATGGAAGGAACGCTCTTCTGATCTTCCCTGGGATGAGGGGCAATCTGGCCTTGTTTCCAAGTTCCTGGACCCCACCTGACTCATCTGGGCCAGAAGTGACATTTAAACAGGGAAGAAGAAAACCTGGAAGGGATATTAGGAGGAGGACGCCTCTGGTGTCATGACTGCACATCCCCTGTTTACGTGTTGTTGGGTGTGGGTTTCCAGGTAGCAGAAGGAAGGGTCAGGGTTTAGTGTCCGAGCCTTCCTTTTCTGCTCTCTGGCTGTGTCACTCTGGATGAGGAAGCCATCTGTAGGTCCTGGGGTCAAGTTTCCTGGTTCCTGGTGACAGTACCTGTCCCAGCCCTCAGGCTTAGTGTGTGTTCAGAGATGAGTAGGAAAGAGCTGGCCAGAATCTGCCATGTGCTTTGGGGCTGATTAACAGTGGCTGGTTTTTGTTTGTTTGCTGGTTTTGTTTTTTTGAGTTTTACCAAATAGAATAATGAAATCCCAAATTTCTGGTCACTGGGCCCTTTGTCAGTAGTTAACAGAAGTGTGTGTGGGGGGTGGGGTGGGGTGGCGGGGCGGGGCAGATTACAGGAGTCTTTCTCAGATTTCCCACATATTAGCCAGCATCGACCCTTAGGACTGACCTCAGTCTGCACAAGGTGAGGGGGGACTTCTGTTTCCTCCCATGACACATGTGTAGTTGTGAAGTCAGGGGACAACCTGTGGCAGTCAGCTCTCTCCTTCCAACATGTGGGTCCCAGGGATCAAACTCAGGTTGTCCGTCTGTGTGGCAAGTGCCTTTCCCTGCTGCAGGGTCAAGGGCGGGGAGAGGTGTGGTGAGAGGGGTTCAGGGGGTGCCATGTGCTTCCTGAGACTCAGGTGGGTACTGAGGGCATTAAGGCATGGAGGAACATACCAGATCCAGGGCTGTTGGAGTATGTGCCCTGAATGTAGACTGAGCATGTCATTATTGGATCTATTTAGAGTTGCTGTGACATAATCCCCAAGGCAGGATGAGTTATAAAGAGCAGCTTCCTTTCTCACAGTCCTGGAGGCTAGGCAGCCTGAGGTCAAGGAGCTGACAGCATCTGATGAAGACCTGAATGTAGCTTCACCCGCAGTAGAGGACGGAATGGCAAAAATGTTCGTGCGTGAGAGCATGAGGGCAAATCCATCCTGCAGGTGGAGTGCACACTCTTCACATCTCTTCAAGGTGCAACCTCTTGGCCCTGGGGTCTTCAGAAGAGGAGGGGAGAGTGGCCAGAGCAGAGCCACCTCTGTGGACAGATGGCATCAGTAGCGACTATTGAAACTGTGAGCCTCCAGCTAGAACAGACTCACTTTTCATTTATAGGTGCTTCAAAAGGAGAATGAGGGAGGTGTTGGGGGGGAAGAGGGGGCAGGCAGAGCCCAGGAAGGTTACAGAAACTAGAAAAAGTATGGCTGTGGCAACTTAAAGAAGAAAGAGTTTATTTGGGCTTACAGTTCTAGAGGGCGGGAGTCCATTGAGGTAGAGAGGTGTGGCAGAGGGGACGGCATGGTGCCTGGAGCAGCAACCTGAGGGCTTTCATCTTTTTTTAATCAAGAAAATTTTTATTCATTTTACATATCAACCATAGATCCCCCTGGCTTCCTTCCTCCCACCCACCACCCACCCCTAGCCTTCCCCTCACAACTCACCCCCCATTTCCTCCTCCCAAAAGGTAAGGCCTCCCATGGGGAGTCAGCAGAGCCTGGCACATTCAGTTGAGGCAGCTCCAAGCCCCTCCCCCCTGCATCAAGGCTGTGCAAGGTGTCCCACCATAGGGAGTGGGCTCCAAAAAGCCAGAGAGCTTACATCTTGAACTGCAAGCAAGAAGCAGAGAGAGTAAAGGCTGCACCACCTAAACTTCCCCAAACAGCACCACCAACTGGGGACCAAGGTTCTCATGGCCCAGTGTGGCTGCACTCCCCCTGGGCTACACCTGGCCTGGCTCCAGAGAGCAGCACCTACCTCTAATCCATCTTTGGTTTAGCAGATACCTTTTGTTTCTCTTGTTGCCCTACATGAATCTTGTCTCAGAGTCTCCCAAAGACACAAAAGCCTTTGCAAAACTTGGTTCAGGAAACCTGGAAAACTGGTATCTGATGAATGGAGGAATTTACACTTGGCGTTGTATTTTTGGGAGCTTCTTTCAGGTTGTTTTGAACATATGAAGATCAACTGGCTAAACGGTAAATATAGAGAAAAATAAAGATGCCCTGGGTGAAGGGAAAGGGTTTCAGTCCTTAGAGACTGGATACCCCTGTAGTCAAGAAAGGCTAAATTCATTCTTTTTTGTTTTTGTTTTTGTTTTTTCGAGACAGGGTTTCTCTGTGCAGCTTTGCGCCTTTCCTGGAACTCACTTGGTAGCCCAGGCTGGCCTCGAACTCACAGAGATCTGCCTGCCTCTGCCTCCCGAGTGCTGGGATTAAAGGCGTGCGCCACCACTGCCCAGCTAAATTCATTCTTAAAGTGCCTCTGAGTTTTCTTTCCACAGATTCGAGTGAACCCACACACCCGTGTTACGACACTTTGAGACACCCAAGCCTATGGGAGACATTACTCCTTTAAATTACCACCAGGAGGTCTGCATGCAACTCTTTTGGGTTTGGTAGCAGCGCAGTGAGAACCAGGCTCCTGTGCTCCAGAGGGGTAGGAAGAGCACTGGGCTGGGATTCAGGCATTGCCAGAGAAGCAGCCTACCCCCACCCCTCAGGTGAGCATGTAGAAGGCCTGGGGCCGTTCAGCTATTCAAAGTTATGCCAGCGCTTATCAAGTCTCTGTAGCAAGATGGAGACACAGCTCAGAGGAGCCTGGCAGAGACTTGGTCAAGGAAAGTCTGCCTCCGGTCTCCCTCCAGCTTCTGGGGGTGGCAGCTGTCCTTGGCATTTCTGAGCTTGGAGAAGCATCACACCAACCTCTGTCTTCATCTTCCTATGATGTCACTATGGGTATCGGGTCAAGCTCTTCCTTCTATGTGATATTGATCTTGTTGAATTAGGCTCACTTTTTTTCCAGTGTGACCTATCTGAGCTAGTGACCCATAGTCACTCTGTCTCTGAATTCTGGCCTACCAGGGACAAAATTCCATCCATGACAGGCAGCTTAAAACAATTTGTATGGGTCTGGAGAAATGACATAGTGGGTAAGAGCACTGGCTGCTGCTCTTCCAGAGGATCCAGATTCAACCCCTCCCCCCCACCCCCCCACCCCCGCATAGCAGCTCAGGATGGTCTGTAACTCCAGTCTGATGCCTTCTTCTGGCCTCCACAGACACTGCACACATGGTGCACAAATAAAAATAAATAAACAAATATTCCTGAATAAAGAAACACTTAAAAAAAAAAGCCAAGTGGTGGTGGCCCATGCCTTTAATCACAGCATTGGGGAGGCAGAGGCATATGGGTCTCTGTGAGTTCGAGGCCAGCCTGGTCTCCAGAGTGAGTTCCAGGACAGGCAGGACTGTTACACAGAGAAACCCCGCCTTGAAAAACCAAACCAAACCAAACTAAAACAAGAATAATTTTTATTATACATATTTATTTGTGCATGTGTATGTGGGGGAGGGGCACACATGTCATAGTGTAGATGTGGAATCAGAGGACAACTTGTAGGAGTCAGGTTTCTTCTTCTGACACGTGGGTCCCAAAGACCAAACTCAGGTTGTCAGGCTATGTGGCAAACGCCTTTACCTGCTGAGCCGTCTCACAGGCCCATGGCAGCTCTTGTGAGGAGCCTCAGTATTTGATGAATGCGTTCCCTCTTACCATAGAGAGCCTCTAGGAATATGAGACTCTACAGTGTCCTTGGTCTTTTCACAGAAGGGGAGGCGAGGACCCCAGTTCTGGTCTGTTGTTACTGCTGCAGTGGAGGGGTGGCTGGCTCTTTGATACCCAGAGTTCTTATTTGGGGAGACTGAGCCCTTGGCAGTCTCCTGATCCATCTTTAGGCCAAGTTTATTCACACAATTGGGAATGGGCTTCATATCATGAGCAGGGCAGAAAATTTGCTGTCTTGGGACATTCCTGGGCCAGGATAGGCCCAGGACTGGATAAGGCATGGCAGACTGAGAGCAGGTAATGTGGCAAAGGGGCCTGAAGCGTGGGTAGCTGTGTGGTGATAATAAACTTGCCTGTAGCATGAGTCTTAAAAGTTCTTATTATTAAAATCAAACCTGAGGCCAGTTATTGGGGTGAACACTGGAAGGTCAGAGAGACAGAATAAGCCACAGCTATCTCACCTCGCCGGATCCTCAGCTGGTCTTGTTTCCTCAGACTGGAGGCCTCTGAGTCCTCATCCAGGATGGGCCTCAGCTGAACTGCTGCTAGAAGCCTGAATGCTTAACCAGCCACATGCTTCTCCAGGCCAAATGCTTAACCAGACCAAAATGCTTCTCCAGGCCAAATGCTTCTCCAGGCCAAAGGCCTCTCCAGGGCAAATGCCTCTAGTTTCTGGTCCTCATGCCTTATATACCTTTCTGCTTTCTACCACCACTCCCTGGGATTAAAGGCGTGCTTTCTGGGATTAAAGGTGTGTATCACCGTGCCTGGCTGTTTCCAATGTGGCCTTGAACTCACAGAGATCCAGAGGGATTTCTGCCTCTGGAATGCTAGGATTAAAGGCGTATGCTACCACTGCCTAACCTCTATGTTTAATATTGTGGCTGTCCTGTTCTCTGACCCCAGATAAGTTTATTAGCATACACAATATTTTGGGGAACACAATACCCCCACACTTGCCTGAGGATCAGAGGACAGGACAAGCCACTAGATTAGACATAGAGGTCAGGCAGTGGTGGCACACACCCTTAATCCTATCACTAGAGAGGCAGAGATCTGTCTGGATCTCTGAGTTCAAGGCCACATGGGAGGGAAACAGAGCCAGGCAGTGGTGGCACACACCTTTAATCCCAGTACTGAGAAGAACACACACCTTTAGTTCCAGAAAGTGATGGCGGGGCGGAGAAAGGTATATAAGGAAACAGGAACTCACTCTCTTTAGGCTGAGGATTTCATAGAGGTAAGAACTAGTGGCTGGCTGCTCTGCTTCTCTGATCTTTCAGCTTTCACCCTGATATCTGGCTCTGGGTTTTTTTTATTAAAAGACCATCTAAGATTTGAACAACACAGCTGCTTTAGATGCCATAGGGAAGGTGAGGTAAGAGATAGTGCTTGTGGATGTCCTTCAGCCTGCCCCTTTCCCATCACCCTGGCAAGGATGCCACAGGTTCCTGGAGTGAGGCGTCTTTCACCATGCTGCTTCACCTTAAGAAGCACATGGAAGTCACAAAGGTCTAACTTAAACAGCAAGCTGATGCAGGCCTTTTGAACCCTTCACCTGCAAAGGGACATACTCTGAACTGGGAGCTACTGGAACTCTGGGGAGAGCCAAGTTGGGAGTAAGGGGAGGTCAGTGGCACAAAGCTAACCCAGTTGAAGTTCATGATTTTACCAGGAGTGGGGACTGGAGCTGAAATGTGGTCCCAGGGTGCTGAGTTTGCCTGTCTGACCTGAGAAACAACACCAGGCAGGGCAAGGAGGTCCAGGTTCCACCCAAGAGCATATCCTCTGGAAGCAATGAGTCCCACACCACCTCTGGGGAGGCGTAAGCCCACTGGCCAAGTGGACCAGAGGTGGCTCTGGTGGCTCCTCTATGCCCATGCTCTGTCTGACTCAGCTGCCTCCCAGGCCTCATCTATGGCCCAGTAACTCATGACTCAAACATGTGGGAGTGGCCCGAGGTTGCAGTGTAGCTGCAGGAGAGCATGGATGACCTGATGTGCCAGGCTGACAGTGTAAGGGGGGTTGGTCTGGGAAGAGTGAAGCAGTTTGCTGCTTACAGCAAGTCCTGTCCATGTCCCTCCTTCCCGGATTTCCTCCTTGGCCTTGGGGCCTGCAGGGTTGGATCTGAAAGCCCTCTGTGGGGATTTGAATGAAAATGGCCCCCAGAGGCCCACAGGGAGTGGCACTATCAGGAGGTGTGGCCTTGTTGGAGGAAGTGTGTCCCTGGGGATGGGCTTTGAGTTTCCAGATGTTCAAGCCAGGCCCAGTGTCTCTTCCTGCTGCCTGTGGATCAAGATGTAGAACTCTCAGCTACCTCTCCAGCACCATGTCTGCCTGCCTGCTGCCATGCTTCCCACCATGACTATAGTGGACTGAACTTCTGAACTGTAAGCCAGCCCCAATTAAATGTTTTCCTTTATAAGAGTTGCGGACGTCATGGTGTCTCTTCACAGCAATAGAAACCCCAAGGCATCCCCGCTCTATCACGTTTGCCTGTATGTCTGGACCTCATGTCAGTGTGAGTGCTGGGTCCAAGTTTGCATAGGCCAAGTTCCAGTCTCAGGTCTGATGCATGACTAGGGATCCAAAAGCAACTCAGGGGAGAAGGAGCTCATTTGGCTCCAAGTCAAGGCGGCAAGACTGTGGCACATCAGGTGACAGTCCCAGTCAAGGACAGAGAATGAATGCAGGGAGTGCTCAGCTCACCTTATAGATGCTGTTATATAGCTCAGAATCTCCTGCCTAGGGAATTGTAGTTGGTTTCTCTCTCTTTTTTTTTAAAAAAATTATTATTCTTTGCTCTTTGGGGGCCCGTTGCCCAGCTCCCAAATAAATACATAGAGACTTATTCTTACTTATGAATGCCTGGCCTTGGCTTGGCTTGTTTCTAGCCAGCTTTTCTTAACTTAAATTAACCCATTTCTCTCCTACATTTTGCCTCTGGGTTTTTTCCTTTCTCTATTCTATATACCTTTCTTCTTACTCCACGGCTGGATAGCTGGCCTCTGGTGTCCTCCTCTCCTTTTCCTTTTTTTGATCCTTCCCTTTCTCTCTTCTCCTATTTATTCTCTCTGCCAGCCCCGCCTATCCCTCTCCTGTCTAGCTATTGGCTGTTCAACTCTTTATTAGACCAATCGGGTGTTTTAGACAGGCAAAGTAACACAGCTTCACAGACTTAAACAAATACAGCATAAAAGGATGCAACACGTCTTTGCATCATTGAACAAATATTCCACAGCATAAACAGATGTAACACATCTTAAAATAATATTCCATAACAGGAATGGTGCTACCACAGTGGGCTTGGTCTTCCCACATCAATTAATACCATTAACATAATCCCCAACAGACATGCTCAGTAAACTCCCTGGGTATGTAGAACAGTGTTCAGGAGCAGTGCTCTTTGGGGGCTGGTCATGGGGTAATGGAAGCTGGGAACTAATGCCAGCTATAGGCTCCCCAAGATACCACCCCCTCCCAAAAAAACCCTCTGGAGATGGTCTGTTCCCATTTGTGCCCAGAGTCTGCAATGATACTGAGCTTACAGGTGGGGACCAACCAGACCCACTGAACTTAGTTCTACAAGCATCTTCCATGCTGTCTGTGTGGCCACAAAATGGGAGCAGCATCCAGGCTCTGTTGGGGAGCAGCAGTTTTCAGAGATAGACAAGCACCCACCTAGGAACAGCAGAGGGACAGGACCTGTGTGAGGCTGCAGCAGGATGGGGAACAGCACCTATGAGAGGGTAGATGTCAGGGAAGCCTTCCTGGAAGAATGAGCATCAGTTTTAAGAGATGAGCAGGAAGAAGCAGCCAGGGCCAAGGAAACACAAACATGAGCATTGTGCAAAAACCAAGGTGGGATGCATGGTGGTCAGAATGATGTGGTGGGAGCCAGTTTGGTCCCTTCTTCTGTCCTGTGGGACTTACTGGTGATCAGTCCATAGAAAAGGCAGTGTTCTCCCATTGAGCAACAGCTTCTCAAGGCAGATAGTTAGAGCAAGACTGAGCCCGGATGCTGCATCTGCACAACTGGTCTATGGTGTAGTTTATCACTCCTAACGGGGACTTAAGTGGCAGCATCTATTTCTCAGCACTCTGGAGGCTGAAGGCTGAACCAGGGTACCACAGTGGGTAGGCTTGGTGAAGGCTCTCTCTTGAGCATACAGGTGGCTGCCTTCAGGGAGAGATGAAGAAAGGAGAGAGAGAAAGAGGAAGGAGGAAGGCAAGAAAGGAAGGGGATAAAGTGAGAAAAGGAGGATGTTCTTTGGTATCTCTGATTTTTTTTAACTTTATTTTTAACTATATGTTTGTATGTGTGTCTGTGTCTGTGTATGTGTATGTGAGTGCAGGTGCCGACAGAGGCCAGAGGTGGCCCTGTAGTTGCAGGAGTTTGTGAGATGCTCATTGTGGGTGCTGGGAATTGAACTCTGGTCTTCTGGTAGAGCAGTGTGTCCTCTTGAGTGCTAAGTCACCTCTCTGACTTGATGTCTGTTCTCATAAGGGAGCTAATCTCATTACAGGGTGTGTGTGTGGGGAACCTCATGAACTCATCTAACCCTGTTCTCTTCCCAGCAGCCCCACCTCCAAATGCTATCACCTTGTAAGTTAGGGCTTCCAGTTGTAAGTCAGGAGACATCTCTTCAGTCGGCAGCAGAGGAAGACCCTTCTGGTCTGCTTGTCTCTCAGCCTCTGAAGTGTATGAAATCAGCCTTCTTTTATACTTGAAGAAAAATGTGCTGATGTTGCTGGCTGCAAGCAGCCTCTAGGAAACACAAGACCCCAGTTCCCCTCCCCTGGCCCTGTCACACTGATCGCCAGCATGGATGAAGGGAATTGTACACCACGAAAGACCTGCGCTTTGGGGAGGATAAACCGCCCTCTAAATGCACATTATTGTTATTTTTATTACAGGCATCAGAGCAAAACCACTGGTTCAAAGGAGCTAATTTAGGTAGATCAGGAATAAGAGCTACTTGAGCTGAAAACTCATTCTCCTTGGTGATATTTTCTTTGGGTATAAATCAAGAGAAGGGCTTTTAAAATATTTTTAGTACAAATATATTTCAATCACCCGGTCAGTCACCTCTTAGCACAGTTACTGAACAGGGGCTCCTGGGAGGAGAGAAACTGGCTGGCTGTGGAGTTCTGCAATCCTTCCATCCCTTCCCATCATATTTGATAGGAGGAAGGGAAATTACCAGTGTACGGCAGATCAGGTGTTCTGTGAGTGGCAGAGGACTCTGTGACATGCTTAACCTCAACCTAGAGTTGGAGATTATTCTGGTAGTACCCAAGTGGGGACTCCATGAAAGTTCCCGTATCTAGAACGACCTGCTCTGGCCTTGCACTAAGGTCAAGTGTCCATGCGAGAATAAGTACCTTGAGTCTAGGAGAAGGTGGGACTTGGTTGGAGGAAGTGGATACCTGGGGTGTGCCTTTGTGGGTGTACCTGTCCCTTCCTGTTATTTCTCAGTGTCTCCTGATGTCACAAGGCCAGCTGCTCTGCTTCTCTGCCCTAATGTTTCTCCCAGCTGTGATGTCCTTTCTCACCACAGGCCCAAGTGCTGGGGCCAGCAGCCATGGGCTGAGACCTCTGAAATCAAGAGGCAGGGCAAACTCATCCTTCCCTGAGTTTGTGCTCAGGGAAGAAGCTGCCTGGCACCCTCTCCCAGCCTGGAAACACACTGGGCTGGGGAGGAAGAGCTGTGAGGGCTGTAAGAGCAACTCACATGCGTTAGAAGGCATGGGGAGGAGGGCTGCCCGGAGTGACTGCTGGGATGCTCAGTTAGGCGGATTGGGAGTTCCAGGCCAGCCTGGGCTACATAGTGAGACTGCCTCAAACAAACAAGAAACAAACTAAAAATTGTAATTAAAATATACACACCAGAAAACTTTCCATCCAACCATTTTTCAGCAAGTGGTCCAGGGTCATCAGACACATTCACACGGCTGTGTGACCATCACCACCTTCTCCAGAACTCCTGAGGTCCATGTGACAGCAGCTCCCCAGCCCCTCTCCAGCCCCCGCACCCACCATTTTCTTCCCTATGTCTGATTTTGTGTCCTATGAGGAGAATCCTACAGAAGTTGTTCTTTGGTGACTGACTTGTGCCCTAGAGTGTAAGGTCCCCAAGCTTCACCTATGTACAGTTTTCATTAGAGCCTCCCTCCTTTGCAAGGCTAGTGACATTCCACAGAGGGTGGGGAACACATTCTGATCCACATTCACCTGTTGGCAGGTGCTCAGCTGCTCTATGACTCTTCATTCTTTGTCCCCTACAAAGCCCTTCATGTGTGAAGATTAAGGACAGTGGGTTTTGATGCCACTGGACAAGAGGGGACCAGAAACACCTGCTTGTGGCCTGCTCAGTGCCACACCACAGGCGGCTCCTGTGGGATGAGCCTGCATTTCCCTAAGAATCATCCAAGTGGGGGATTCCCCAGTCACAGATGTGGGAGGCATTGTCCACCAGAGAATCACAACAATTAGTATCTGATGTCTGCCCATCCATCCATTTACCCTTTCATCCATTTGTCTATCCATCCATTCATTCATTCATCCATCCATCCATCCATCCATCCATCCGTCCATCCATTTGCCTGTCAATCTATCTATTCATCACTCACCTGTTTATTCCTATATGTCTGTCTGTCTATCATTATCAATTTTTGTCTATCAATTTATCTTCCTATCATCTATGTATCTATCATCTATGTATGTATGTATCATCTATCTATCTATCTATCTATCTATCTATCTATCTATCTATCTATAATCTATTTATCTATCACCTATTGTTTATCAGTTATCTATTAATTAACTACCTGTTTATCATCTGTGTATGTATGTATGTACTTATCATCTATCTATCTATCTATCTATCTATCTATCTATCTATCTATCTATCATCTATTTGTTTATCACCTATTGTTTATCAGTTATCTATTTATTAACTACCTGTTTATCATGTATGTATGTATGTATGTATGTATGTATGTATGTATGTACGTATGTATGCATCTATCTGTCTATCTATCTATCTATCTATCTATCTATCTATCTGTAAGTCATCTATCTACCCACTTGCTTCAAGAATGATATTTATTATAGGAATCTACTCATGCAATTACAGAGGCTGTGTAGTCCTATGATGTGCCTGCCACCTGCAAACTGGAGGGCTGGGAGAGTCAGTGATGTGTGTGACACCCTGAGAATAGGGAGTGTCTAATGTAGACCCCCAGTCTGGGTCTGAAGGCCTGAGTGGTAAGAGTGCCAAGGTCAGAAGAAGATCACAGGTGGCAGGGTTAATCATCCCTTCCTCATCCCACTGTTCTATCCAGACCCCTTTCCTGGGATGCAGTCCTTCACCCCGGAGTGTGTGTGGCTGTAACCAGCCCACCCGTTCACATATGACTCTCATTCAGAAACACTACCACAGACCCTCAGGAACCATGCTGAACCAGCAGTGTGCATTCCACAGTCCCTGTCACATGGACATGAAATCACCTGTCACAATGGTGCTCTGATGATGTGGCAGAGGAGGCTGTTAGGTCCTGCTATCATGAAACTCTGTTAGGAAGTCCCACCAGGAGACGCTCTGCCCTGAACCTGGACTTCTATTTGCCTGGCCCTGGAAACATGCTTCCTTCCAGCTGTGTGTGAACTTCTTAGATATGGAGGGAAGCCAGTTTATGTCCCCAGTGCTCAGCTCCTTCTCTCAATTAAGGTAAGAAGCTGCCTCCATGGGTGCCCTGTGCCTTCTCACAGACTATGCACATCGTGTGGAGCAGGACTTGAGTGGCAGCTTCCGTCCATCGTGAGTCACTTTGTGTGGGAGCCTGCCACCTCCTCAGTGTTTCCTGTCATTCTACAAGTGGCCTCTGCTGGCTGTGGTGACAAGAGCCTCTTGAAAAAGCAGCAGAGAGCTTGCCATAGGAAAATGTGGCAGAGGCCTGGTAGGTGTAGCTCATAGGCCATTGTGCCAAATCTGCATTTCCAGAAAAGATACAATCATTTGCCATGTACGCCTGTTGGTCTTGGGAGGTCTTGAAGGCTTGCTGAGGTTTGGACCCAAACGAATCTGGTTCCTCTGAATAGAACCGGCTGATGCTGAGTCAGTGTGGGGCTGGGGTGCAGGGCTCTACCTTCCTTTCTTGTGACTGCCATTACAAGTGACCACAGTGTTCTGTCACAGTAGGGGAGGCCACAAGTACAAGGTCAAAGTGTGGGCAGGCCAGTTCTTTCTGCAGCTGTGAGGGAGACTCAAGAGGTCTCTGACTTCTGCTGCCATGTTTCTGAGGACTGTCTGTGTCCCTCAGACTGCAGGCATACTACTCCAGCCTCTCCTGCTCCACATGGCCTTCCCTCCAAGGCTACTTCTCTCTCTCTCCTTTCCTCCCTTCCTCTCTTTCTGCATGTATGCTGTATGATGTTTATGCATACATTGCATAAATGCATATATTATATGCATTTGTCGGGGGGGGCACGAATGTGGAGGTTTGAGGACAACTCAGATGTTGCTGTTTGCATCTGCAAGCTTTAGGGGATTCTATTACCCTCATGCCCATCTTGCTGTAGGAGCGTGTGGTGGTTTGAATAAGAATGGCCCCCACAGGCTCATATACTTGAATGTTTAGTCACCAGGGAATAACTCTACTTAAGGAGAACTAGGAGGTGTGGCCTTGCTGGAGGAAGAGTGTCACCCTGGGGGGTGGGCTTTGAGGTTTTCAGAAGCCCAAGCCAGGCCCAGTGGCTCGCTGCTCATTCCTGCTGCCTGCAGATCCAGATGTAGAACTCTCAGCTCCTTCAGGACCATGTCTGCCGTGTGTGCCACATGTTTCCCACCATGCTAATAATGGGCTAAACCTCTGAAACTGTAAAGAGGCCCAGATGAAATGCTTTCCTTTATAAGAGTTGCCGTGGTCATGGTGTCTCTTCTCAGCAATAGGACAGTGACTAAGACAGACACAGCACTAGAATTACACACATGGGCTTCCATATTGGGCTTCACAGGTTCTGGGGATTCAAACTCAGGTCCTCAAGCTCATGCACTAAGTGCTCTAACACACTGAGCCATCTCCCTAGCTCTCTTCCTGTGTTTTATAAGGCTACGTGTCACGTCATGGGTTTTGGAGCCACCCTGAGCCTCCTTTGAGATTCCTAGCATATCTTATTCGCAAGGACCCTGCTTCCAGATGATGGCATATTCACAGCTCCTTAGGGCCAAGGTGGGGACACATCTTTGTGATGGTCACATGCCAATCACTATAGAAGACAGTCGCTCAGAATAACTCTCAGGGTTGAAGTGGTGTGCCAATGAAGCAGATGTGCCAATACCCAATGACCATGTTGAGACTCAGAGGGTAGGTACCTTTGCACGAGGGACTAGGAAGCTCAGGGCCTGGGCACAGGTTGTGGAGGCTGAGCGGGAGCTGGGGAGGCAGAAGTCAGACAAGAGCTATAGTGGGGTGAAGGGACTGAGGACCAGCTCAGGGGTCTGAGGATCAGGGCGAGAGTATGACAGAGTGGTCCCAGCTGAGTCTTCAGCGACAAGCTGGCTCAGGTCTGGAGAAGCTGAGGCGGGCCCTGAGCTTCTGGAGGTTGTGTGAGGGTGGGGTGGCTGGAAGTTGGGGAGCTCAAGGTGATACTTGGACAGTTGGTGGTTTATGGGACCTGGGACAGTGTACTTAACGTCTCAGAGCCTGACTCTTCTCATCTGTAGAATGGGATGATGGTAAGAGGTGAGGGCCGCAGGAAGGCAGGGGCATGCTGACCTTTCAGTCACCAGTAGCTACTGGTGCGGTCATTCCACTCTGTCCAAGATGGGGTGGACCCACACGGAATGGCAGTTAAACAAATGGTGACCGCAGGAAGCGAATTTCTGTCTTTAAAAAAGCTTTATTGGAGTATAACTTACAGCCCATAAAACCCATCCACTTAAAGTGTGCCCTTCAGTGAATTTTGGTCAGTGACAGCTGTGTGCAACCACTCTGCAGTCCAGCTTAAGAGCACCCAGCATCCTACCCCAGCCCATCTGCAAGCAGCCACTGGTCCCACCTGGCCCAGGGCAATACAGCATTGCTTTCTGTGTCTGTAAATTCCAAATAAATGGAATTATACACCGAGGGATTTTCTGTCTGGTTTGCTCTCACTTGGAAAAAGTATCTGTGAGCTGCATCTCTGCTGCAACATGCCCACTAGTCCTTTTAGGTGGTACCCGGTGCCTCGCTATGTGGGGTTGCTGGGCTGTACCATCCTCAGGTGCTGCTTGATGGCACTCCCGTCTTTCTGAGCCATTGGGAATGACTGCTAGGACCTTCACCATGGTTTAACTGTGCATGGCTAATTTCTCACCCTCCTGTAACAGGGCACTTTTAATGTCACCCCACTTTACAGACAGTTGAGTAGGGGCCAAGATACTGCATTGTGAGATACTCAATGTGAACTTTCTAAAAACTACCGTGTCCCCTCAAAGTGGCTGCGCCATTACACATTGCATCAGCCATGTATGACATCTTCCTTATTTTATTTTAGCAGGACTAGGGATTGGACCCAGGGCCTGGTGATTCATAGGCAAGTGCTCTATCACTGAGCTGCATTCCCAGACTTAAAATCCTGTTTTCACTAGAGTTGTTTGCTGGATATGGGGATTTTGCAATGACTAAGGATGTTAGCATCTTTATCTGTTGTGTTTCTGTCTTTTCTTGTGTGTGTGTGTTCTTTATTCTGTTGTGTTTCTGTCATGTGTGTGTGTGTGAGAGAGAGAGAGAGAGAGAGAGAGAGAG
>CABHPR010143857.1:11117-38890 GCA_902168415.1 Peromyscus melanophrys | reverse complement strand
TGTGTGTGTGTGTGTGTGTGTGTGTGTGTGTGTGTGTGTGTGTGTGTGTTTATAAATGTATAGGTATAGGTTTATGTGCTTCTACAGTAGTAGGCTTCCACATGACTTTTTCAAAAGTCTTTAGTATTAGTTATCCTCTGGATAAACTTTCTCTACTCTCCCCTCCCATCCTCGACCCCACCTACTCCTTCTTGCTACTTATTTCTCATACCCTTTTATACCATACTCATTCTATCTCAGCTCTCTTGAAACTCCACCCCTCTTACTAGTGTCTGGCCTCTATGAGTATTCCAAATTAAGCACGCATCTGTAAATATTCAAAGCTAGCATCCACATAAGGGAATGAACATGTGATGTTTGTCTTTCTGGGTCTGGGTTACCTCACTCAGAATGATTGCTTCCCGTGCCATTTAGCTGCAAACTTCATTATTTCATTTTTATTAACAGCCAAACAATATTCCTTTGTGTAAACTTACCATGTTTTTATTATCCATTTTCAATTGATGGACATCTGAACTCTTGGGACTGTTTATATTTTCTGGCTAATGGGAATAGAGCAGCAATGAACATGGATGAGTAATTACCTTCAAGTAGAATAAAGTGTCATCAATCTTGCCCATCTGTGAACTCTGTGAACTAAAATAACGACCAGTGTGGTCACATTATGGACCTGAACAAACATTACAACTCCACAAACCATGCTCTGAGCAAAAACCAGTTTACAGGCATAAACTCCAAGACACTTGAGAAGCCAGGTAGACATGTACAGTGTTTGCTGGCCTGATCACTAAGGTACATACTGCCTCTGGAGGAAAGGTTGGGAGTAGGTGGCTGCTTCCAGAGTAAAAGGAACAATGTCCCCATTCCAAAAAATGTTCTGAAGAAATCTTTCCATTTACAAGTTAATGATTGCCCCTACATGGAAAAAAAAAGCAGAACAGTTTCCATTCGCATTTGCAAATATTCATTAAGGATGATAGAATCGCTATATTTAGTGTTGATGTAAAAAGAAAAGTAAAAAGGAAGAAATAACAGCAAACAAAAGATAACTTAGGTGGTAGACACTGGAAAAGAATTTAAAGCGGAACTAAAACAAAAAAAAACAGACATTGAATGTAGCAACACAGAGAAAAAGAAGGAAGCATTTTGGTGGCCATAACCATGAGTTTACTATAAAATAAAAGGAACATAGGAAAATATCCCTGAATTTTAGCTAGCAGTAGAAAAAGGGCAAAGAAACAAAATGTCAGTATAAGAAATAGAAAACTAACAAAAGGATAAAAGTAAACAAGTGTCCTTCAGTAGACTATTGAATTACCAAATGCCATATAAAGAAATATTACATGAAGAACTTCCAAATCCACTGTCCAGTAAGATATCAATAAGCTCTCTACTCTGTTTCTTTGGTCACTTGCTTGGCATTATCCATACTATGACTCTCAACTCAGCACTATGCCTCCAGGCTGCATTCCTGCACACCCCGACACTCTTACGGTCAGCTACAAACTAAAAACGTACCCTCTGTTACTTCAAGATGCCTTCAGATAAGCATGCCTGAATGTACCCTACCTTAATCTTTGTCTCCCCTGCACTGGCAGCATTTTCAAAGCCAAGCATTTGCTCATTATCTCAAGTCAGTATTCTAGGATTTGTCCTTAAAGCTTTCAACATGTGCCAGACTTCACAATACTCTCATGCAGACTCTTCCTGGCCTAAGCATCTGCCAGTTCTGTCTCGTAGCTTGACAGCAGTCATTCTGCTCCAATGCCAGACAATCATAAGTGATTTTATTCCCCACTCCTCTGTCACTCAGGACAAGAACCACGACCTCCTGACAAGTCTCCTAACAAATATCTGCCACTGTGATGTGAAAGCACACTGCAGCCAGGATACTTTGTTTTATAATTTTTCTTTATTCTTCAGAATTTCATAAAAGTATAAAATGAAATGTGATCATAGTTAGTCCCATAATCCCCTCCAAATCACATATACCTGGCAAACTTCATGTCTATTTTTTGTGATAACTAAGTCCAATTAGAGCTATCCATGTATAAATGGGTATTGATAAAGCAATTGGAGCATTGCCTACCAGTGTCCACACTCTAAAAAACAAATGATAACCAGTTGTCAATATCTCCTTTATGACGAGTGAGGCCTGGAAAACAACTCTCCCATCTTGCAGGGATTTTGTCTGGCTTGATATTGTGCAGGTCTTGTGTAGGTAACCGTAGCTGCTTGTGAGTCCATGAGTTTGATAGTCAGGTCAGATCTAGAAGGCAACATTCATTTCACAGCCCTCCTGTCATCTTCTGAGGATTACACTCTTTCTGCCTTCTCTTCTGCTTTTTTCCCTGAACTTTAGTAGGAGAGGGAACTGATACAGATGTCTCATTTAGGGCTGAGCATTCAACCTCTTAATCTCAGAAAATGCAATTTTAAACATAATTGTATTGAATCATGTACCTCAATTCATTTTCCAATCTTCCCATATCCACCCTCCACCCTGTAGCCTCCCCAGAA
Organism: Peromyscus melanophrys; assembly: GCA_902168415.1. Classification (NCBI taxonomy): domain Eukaryota; kingdom Metazoa; phylum Chordata; class Mammalia; order Rodentia; family Cricetidae; genus Peromyscus; species Peromyscus melanophrys. The sequence continues at coordinate 36,370 of CABHPR010143857.1, read as the reverse complement.
AAAAAGGTCAAAATAAAACAAAAAACCTTGTGGATCCCTGCTGGCAATGACCTACTCCTCTATCAACCGAAGCATTCTGTGCATGTAACCATTCCACTCCTCTATCTTTCGGGTCTCCCCCTCACATATTCATCACAGCAGCCTTGGAGATTGCTGTGTATCCTGCAGTATACCCAATCAGCCCACACAGCTTTTCTTGAGAATGTTCATTGCAATGAATAGTTAGGATAGTTCAAGGTCTCTGGCTTCCCTACAGTGTCAAAACTGGACCTTCATAGAGGCTTTCAGATATCCTACTCTTGCCCGGAGTTGTGGGGATCCTGCACCTATGGATCCCACAGGGCCAGCTCTTTCACCAGCTCCAGCAGCTCTTAGAGAAGATGTTGGGGTGGGCCAACTCAAAGCCCTGGATCTAGGCCTGAGTGGTAGTTGAGTTGGTCAGCCTATCAGCTTTCCCGCATTCACACCACCAGAGCTGACTCCCCCTCTGGCCAGGTGAGGGGTGGGACCAGCTCTCTTGCTCTCCCATGCCCAGGTTTCTGGTGCCAGCTCTCCAGCATGCATGTCCTGAAAACGGCAATTTTAAAATGAAGAGAAAATATATTTTTTCATCCTACAAATTTGTAATGACTTGGTGTCGTACTTAAAATAAAATTCAACCTTCTCTCCCTGCTTAGGAATCCGTACAGTTACTGACAATTCCTCTGCACTCACACCATGCGCTATTTCATTGTCCAGGAGACCGTCAGATGTTTCATCTCCTCAAGCGACCTTTCTGAACCATGCAGTTTAACGAAAGACCATTGCCTTGCCGCCATCACACCGCTCTCCTGTTGCGTTGCTCATCTCTACCTGATACTGTCTTCTTTTGCTTTATGATCACCCTATTCCCAAGAGCAAAAACCAACCCTGCCTAGAGAAGGTAAATTCTGTACTCAACGAACAAATTAAAGGAACTAATTTGTACTGAAAATATTAATGTGTCTCTTCTAGTTTACATTCTGATGGTGCGTTAAACACCACGACCAAAAGAGTAGCACAGAGAGGAAGGGATTTTTTTTCAACTTGTAGATTTCAGTACATCATTGAGGGAAACCAAGACAGACCATGAAACAGAAATACCGAGGGACACTGCTTACTGGCTTGCTTCCACTGGTTTGCAAATCTACTCCCTTTCTCATTTTTTTTTCATCCCTGAACCACTTGCCCAAGGCAATGAAGACACAGTTAACAGGACTTGGCTCTCCCACATTAATCCTTAATCAAGAAAATGCTCTACCTACACGCCAACAGACCAATCTAATGGGGGCAATGCTTCAGCTGAGATTTGTACTTTCCTGATTTCTTATAAAGACATAAAATTAGAATAAGAGAAACTAAAAAAAAAAAAAAGATTTAAATGGCTCTGAAAACCTGACTTGGTAAAGAACTGATTTGTATTTTTGATTTACACATTTGGAAATACTTCAAGATTTTTGTTGTTGTTTATTGTTGATCCATGTTTCTTAAGTTAACAGTTGTAAGCCTTGCTCTAGAAAACGAATCCAGGGTTTGGTAAAGAAAGATGATCATTTTGTATAGTTTTTTTTTTTTTGGTTCTCTTCTTCTTTTTATGTAAAGCCTTATCTTAAAATGTTCATCTACAATCAGTCTGCGTTTAAATCAAATTCATAGAAAGATTTCATTTTGGGGTGGGGAGGAAGGCTCGGGGGAGTGGGAGGAGGGATGAGAGGGGGATCTCTGGTTGGTGTGTTAAAATGAATAAAAAAACATTTTTAAATAAAAAACATAAAAAAGAAGTATTTCATTTTAAGATAAGCCCCATTGCTGGAAAAACAACAACAACAACAACAACAACAACAAATCATCATGTACTTTAGATACATGGCCCAGAGGCCCCTGAGCTGGAACTGATCTAAAAGCTGCCTTGTAGATGTAACTGTCTTATTAAATAAGAAACACAAAGCTAATTGCAGAGTTAAAAACTCAAGAGGTCAGAGCTAAGAGCTAAAAACCCTTTCTTACCCTACCGCCCCTGCTGTCCTTCCTCTCAGCAAGGGGCCTACTCTGCCTCCAGGTTAACTAGCTTTTGTGGTACCAGACATACCATGCAAGTTCCAAAGGAGAAAAGCAACCAGAAGTCCTGCCCATCTATCGTGTGCAAGAATCACTACAACCAGCTTGATTTAATAACCATGAGGATGCAGTAGTGGCATAAATACCTTGGCAATAACCAACAGCTCTCTAATTGGACGCAAGATTCACTCAACAAGAGGAAAACTGTACTTGATACTGAAGCATATCCAACTACCCAGGGCTAGTGAAGTCATGGACTTTGGAGGAGAAGCTATAACCAAGACTTACATTAAAGCCTTGTAATCCTTAATTATACTCTCAATATTTGTCCTTATATCCACAGATAAGTGAAGTCCTCACCCACTATCAAGGAAACCTTTCTTTTCAACAGGCAGAACCCGCTATAGTAAACCACAACCAATAAAAATACGGAGTTGTGAACCACAGTCCCACTGGTTACATCTACAAAACAACTCCTGTACCCAAGGCTCAGAGAATATCACAGAAGAGGGGGTGAGAAGATTGTAAGCACAAGAGGATCGGGGAGTTTTCTGTGATACTGTGTGTCCCAGGAATACCAGGAGCTGTACCCATAAAGTCTCACCAACATGATCCACTAAACATGAGCTGAACCAGGACAACAGCAATTGATATCCCAATGCAGATGGAAGAAAGGTGCCCAAGCTCTCCACCTTACAAGAGGAGCTACAGGAAACGAAGAAATGCTGAGGGGGGAGACATAGTCTTCCCCAGGGAAGAGCACACCAATTGGTTATCCTCAGCCCTATGTATTTAGAAATATATATGTATATGCAAATGTGAATGTAACAACAGCGAATGAAAACTTGACTATGAATTTGAAAAAGAGCAAGCAGGTTTTGAAGGGAAGAGAAAGAAGGGAGAAATGATGTAATTATATGATAATCTCAAATATTAAAGAAAAGAAAAGTCAATAGTTTTCATAAAAATATGAATTAAAGTGACAATAATTATAATCTCTGGGGAAGTGAGTTTGGGGATTTCTTAACAGCCCGTGAATATTCCCATGAGACTGTAGGAAATGACACAGAAGTGGGGGAATAGGTTGGAGTGTTACAATGTATATATTTATTAACTAACTGAGTAAGATGAGAGTTCCTAAGAGACTGTAACATTTCCTTGTGTTCCACAGCTAGCCACTTCTTCAAAATACAGTGTGTTATAATGCCAGGGTGGTTCAGTAGTAAAAGAGGATAAGAAAGAAATGACTGAAAGCCGCATATACAGATGCTTCTGCCAACTTCATATTTACTTTCATATTGATATCATGGAAAACATGATTTAGGGAGAGAAAAACTTAATACCTCACAAGGATAGAGTCTACGGGACCATGGACTTAAACTGATGGAAATAAAATGTTGAAAATTATAGGAAGGGAGACAGGCTTTCATTGAGCTCATACAAACAATAAAGTAGTGTGCTCTTTACTCAAAATACTTCTCAAAAAAAGATGACATTTTAAAAAATATATTTTCTATTCACCAACCAGAAAATCACCACAACTATCATATAACTGTATGATATTTACAATCAAGACATGGCCTCTTCATCCAGGGCTCTGGGAACACACAGCTAGACAGAAATTCTCACTTTTTCTAAGTTGGATCCACTGAGCAGATGCTCCAGGGGACTTTCTGGCCCTAAACACAAAGACTGTTCTAATACAGTTGACAAAATGAACTGTGTGTTCCAAGTCCTCTTGAGGTCTTGAAGCCTTAGCTTACTTAAGCACTCAGATTATGTGGAAATTTCGGACAAGATTTTAAGTATCAGAGCTGAGTTGATTTAGACTATCTCTAAGCCTTCTTTTCTTTTCAGGTTTAGGATTTAATTTTCTATTTCAAATTATGTAGTGACTCTTCATATCCATGAAATATATTTGCTTTTACAAATTCAGGAAAGTATCTGCCTTCATGCTAGCTAACTTTAAATGAGAAAGAAATAAGTCTAATTCCATTTTAAATTAAGTACTGATCTCATAATGTCTCTTATTTATTATATATTATCACCTTGGCTAGTATAACACAACACCATTAACAGGGTAGCTTTTAAACACTAAAAAATTATTTCTTATATTTTTTGAGGTTATGAAGTCTGAAACCGAGACACTGGCCTATTTGACATATGCTCAGCAATACTTTCTGATACATGGGCCCTGTCGTTGTGATATGTCTGCAAACAGCATTAGGAACAAGTGAACTCTCGTATGATGGCACTAATAGTATTAATAAGGGCTTCACCTTTATGACCTAGTCACCTTCTTGGGGTCTCACCTCCAAATATTCTCCTGGGATTAGATTTTAGAGGAACAGATTTGGAGCACAGCTATTACTTAATGTTAGCCTCTCTGTATATAATCTCATTGGCTTCAGGGATCAATGAGATGTAAGGGCAAGTGCCAGTTAATGTCATACTGAGAAGTGAAAATAGAAATTCAGAGATGTTGTATTGAGGGTTCTCCCAAGTAAAGCCAAATGAGGGAATGAATCTCAGATATTTTTTATATTCTCTTTTAATGCCATTCTTCCTGGACACTCATTAATAAATTTATATTACCATGTGATATTAAATTTGTACAAAATTTAATTATAGAGTAAGTCATATTTTTAAATATAAGTCACACAATTCTTATTACCTCATAAAAGGAAAACTTTATGACATAAATAAAGATAAAAGGAATAATGATAAATATTTTTATTTTTCTTATTGTTCACTACTTTGTTGACTCTTTGTTCTACTAGAATGTAAAATCAATTACAGGAGGGATCAGCCTGCCCTGATAACTTATTAACCACCAGGTAAAGAAGATCTACCATGGAGGCTTTCCAAAACATGTTGCTTGAGGGAATAATGAGTGAAGTGTGGCTTAAAACATTAATGCCAAGCTTCTTCAATAAGCCTCATATTATACAAGACCAGGGATTGAACAACATTTGTACAGAAACACACATTAATTGTGCAATCATAAAATGTGGGTTTATGAAATGCCACAAACAGGTCATGCTATCAAGATTAAATTTGGGTAGGGCAGAGAAATGAAACAATTGTCTGCATATCACCTTTGAACAGTTTGTTTGAAGAATACAGAAGCATGAATTCTCATAGTCAAATTGATGTTGAACTCTACACCTTAGTTTTGTTATTATTTATATTGGGATGTGTCTTTTTTATCTACCTTATGTTACTTCCCTGTTAGTTTCACTAACACAAAAAGAGGACTGTCGGTCTTGATTGTTTTTAAGGGGAGAATAGAAGATTCTAGTCTTGGTTGGAAGAATTAAATGACACAGAGATGGGAAGGAAATGATATGCAAATAGATCAAAGATAAGGATTGTCAAGTGAGCAACAGTCAAGTGGTAGGGCAGAGATGGTAAATTGGAGAGGCAAGAAAACACTACCGAATACATTCCACATGGATCCGCCATTAACCCCGAGGTGAAGACTGACTGAACATCATAAAGCATCTAGTTTTTTTTTTCCGATTCATTCATTTTACCTGTTTCTAAAAATATCTGGAAAGGGATTCCTTGTTCTATAATTGACATAGTGGCTATGAGATACTGATGTTACAGGCTTGTAAAATAGCTCAGCAGGAAAAGGTCCCAGCTGTACTAGCCTGACAATCTGAGACAACCAGAGTCTGATCCCTGGAACCCAGGTGGAAGGAGAGAAAGGACTCCAGAAAGTTGTCCTTTGTCATCTATATGCACACACACACACACACACACACACACACACACACACACACACACCATCATCATATACACACACACTCACACCATCATCATATACACACACATACACTCACATCATCATCATACACACACAACCACACAATAATAAATATAACAATGCTGAAATTTTTTTAATTATATATTTAGAACTACCATTCTAGATGCCTAAAGCACTTCTTGCTCTGTTCATGAAAATTTAGCAAGCTTTCAGTTCACTTGTGATTATCACTTTAAAACTAAATATCATCTCCCTTCCTTTCTGCTTCTGTTTCTCTATGCTTTACGTAAGTTTCTTTTTTCTAAATAGTGCCACAATCCAGGAGGATGCTCTTTCAAGAAGATAACTGGACTGGCTGTGGTGGCATATTCCTTTAACCCCAGCATTTGGAAGGGAGAGGCAGGTGGCTCATTGTGAGTTTCAGGCCAATCTGGTCTTCATGGTGGATTCCAGCCCAGCTATGGCTACATAATGAGATCTTGTCTAAATAGAAAGAAAAGAAAAATTTAAAAGATGTTTGAAATGATACATTAACATAAATCTAACAAGTCAGAAATCAAGGGAGGAGACAAGACAAAAGGAGGCAAAGGATCAGTCACAAATAGGAGGTTGGATGTTTTTTAAAAATTTAAACAACACATGAGGCTCACATTCCTCAAAAATAACTGGACTTCCAGTCTTCGTTGCATTTAAGACACAAATTGTAGATATTCTGGCCACTCCTCAACACAGATGCATTACATTCTCTCTAGTGCCAGAACACAGCAAGCTCAGTGAGTCAGAGAACTGACTCGAGAAGAGGTGTGTGGGATCTAGAGAGAGTGGAATGATGCTGAGAGCTGGGCGGTGCTAAGGAGCATCTGCAGAGAGCAACTAAGAGGACGAAGTGATTGGTGGGAGAATGAAGCCATTGCACCACTTTGGAGAGAGAAGAGTGATTTGTCGGAGGTTGTCTCACGCCCTGGCATTGCTGGAGTGGGTTGATTTGGCTGATGTGAATAAGTAGTGGGATTTGGCTGATGTGAATAAGTAGTGGGTCCCTCTCTCTGGGGGGATTCTGTGATGTGTCAGTCTGAGCATTGGGAAGCTTTCTTGAAATTAGGATGGGTTTTCCTTGTGTCCCTTTCAATCTGTTTCTCTTTCTCTTGACTTCCCATTGTTAATCTTCTTTCAAACTGAAGAATATGGCGAGAATTCTATTTGACATTTTGGGCATCCGTGAGCCAAGGAAAGCTAGGAACAAGGCACTTGCTTGATCTCTGAAACCACCTCAGCACACAACTGATTTCTTACTTAAAATGTGTTGCTACAGGAAACCAGTAGTATAGGGAAATATATGTAAAAATGGAGAGAATTGTTTACAGAGCTTGGCAAGCTGTGAGAGAATTTCATCTATCATAATTATCCTGTAGACATTTGTACTGTATTTACAATGACCCAGATATAACTCTGGGTGCTATCCACATTAACTCAGACCTCCCATGGTAGAATGGTGTAATTTCCCCATTTATCAAATGCAGACAATATTTATAATTGTCCATGAGATCCAGAAACCAGGAGACGTTCCCTTCAGAAAGAAACATAATGTGTGCATAGACATCACCGGAGGACAGAGAAGTTCTCTCAAGAACTCAAGAACAGGGGATAAAACATGCAACAACAGAAATGAACATTTGAAAGTCAAAATAGGAGCATTTTATTTCAGATATGAGTTATCTAGTCACATTTAGAAAAGTAATTTTAGCTTAGCTCGTCGTTTTTCAATTTTGACATTTAATCAAGACAGAATTTCTGCGCATTGTACATCTTAAACTCCATCCTTCACTATTTTTCTGTTCCTTTTCATATTAAAGTGTTAGCTAGACTTTGTTCAGTTGGAGTTAGAATGACAACATCGTCTGTGTCCCCTGGGAGCTGAGCGACACGAGATTTGGTTTGGAGTCTTGTGGATATAAAGCATTTTTACTTTTCTATTTTCTATGTTCTCATTCAAAGCATACATTTTTAGGAAATTTCTCAGTAAAAGCTCTGAAAGTCGGAGGTGATGGGGATATAATTAAGGATGTTGGTAGAACAGAACATTGTCCCTTGATAATGCTCAGCGTTCCTGTGGGAAACACAAAGGGGCAAACGTGGAAGCCGGAGGTGTCCATTCACCGACAATGCCTTATAACAATTAATTTGCTTTTAGTATACAACCGATGAATGCAAGGGTAATTACGGTCCCTGCAGATTACGAGTCATTGTTCTCCTGGCTCCTTTCTTCTAGACTGGTACAAATCACAGTTGGCAGCTGCTCGCTGCCACACTTGATATTTCCAGCTAAAGTTTATGTCTACTGTTCTGTGTGCTACTTTTTTGCCACGCTTTTCCTTATTGTTTTTTTCTGCCTCTTCTCTCTTTCTCAGTTTCCCCCCATCCTCTTCTGTTTGGCCTGTTCTACTCTTCTACTGATTTTACATTTGCTTACCTACAATAGCTTAGAGGGGGTTTTCAAACCTGACTATAGACCACAGTCAAAGGAATATTTAAGCACTAATAATCCCCTTTCAGCACCACCCCCACGAGATTCTGATTCAGAAATATTCCACTTCACCAATGGAAATCATCAGCCAACTATTGGCTTCCAATTGGATAAGACAACTTTCATGACCCACAGTTTATATTATTTTAATTACCTCAGTCAATTTTCAATTGAGTATTCCAGAGAAGAAGAATCACCAATGTGCAAAATTCTGTGCCATCCACTGTAGAGCCAATGAAGTACGAATTCCTCCCTGCTTCCTAAACCATCAGTAGCTCTTAAGTCTTGACACAATGTCTTGTTATAGGGTTTTCAGCTTCCCTGTTGTTTTAATGAATAGAACATGAAAAACCTTGTGGGTCTGCTGCACAGAGAGGCACTCGCAAGAAGCATGGCTATGATGACCACCTCTTTCAAACCCATTGGCAGAAGACAAAAAAAAAAAAAAAAACCCTCTGGATGAAGGCACAGCCAGCAACTGTTTCAGAGATTCCAGCATCTGAGCCGAAACCCAACACAAGGAAGATGGCAGTATGCCTCAAAACTCCCCTTCCCATGCCTGTTCCAATGTAGGAAATGGCCATCATGACTTCTATGTCTCTGATACCTCAGAGTTAACAATGAGAATTATTTCAAATGTATCATAAAAGTCTCCTGGGTTTCCAGGTTTTGAATTTCTATTATATTTCATCAAATTAAAGATGTTTGTGTCTTTACATGATATAAAAGTAATGACTAGTCATGTTTATTGCTTTTTAAAAATAGGGAATTAAAAATTAAGAAACTTAAACCCACAAAATACTTATCCACTAAAAATTCCTATTTCTACTGTAATCATGATTTATCAGCAGCAATGATCAGAATGTCCAGTTCAATATAGTTACTTACAAATTGTTTTTTTGCAGGACTGATTTTCTGGATCTCTAAATAGCTTATTCAATTTGAAAAGTAAAGTGATAAAATCTGATAATTACATTTATACTTTGTATATATCTTTTGCATATCCTTCTATATAATATGATATAGACACACACACACACACACACACACACACACACACACACACACACACACAGGCTGCAGAGTCAATCTCACCCGGTTCAATCCCTGGCACTGACTAAATGTGGGAAATCTGGGAAATCCTGAGTCAATGTATATTATTGACCAGGACCAATGCCTCAGACCCATGGGAACTGACAAAGCCTTCCTAGGCTCAGGAAATTGTCGAAGCCTTCTCTGATTCCTGTGCCAGTGTTGGAAGTGTATAAAAAACTAAGAGCCACAGCTTCTTCCTCTGAAATGTTTACCGCCTGAGACTGCTCCCCTGCAGGTATGCCCCACTGTGGCTTGTAGCAGGAATCCTAAAAGTTCTTATTAATAAAATCAAACCCGGTTCCAGTTATTGGGGTGAATACTGGAAGATCAGAGAAGCAGAACAAGCCACAGCTAACCTCACCTCGCCAATCCCCTCAGCTGGTCTTGTTTCCTCAGACTGGAAGTCTCTGAGCCCTTATCTGGAATGAATCTCAGCTGAACTGCTGCTAAAAGCCTAAAAGCTTAGCCAGCTCTAGTTCCTGGTTTTCACACCTTATGTACCTTTCTGCTTTCTGCCATCACTTCCTGCGATTAAAGCTGTGAGTCACCATTCCTGGCTGTTTCAGTGTGGCTTTAAACTCACAGAGATCCGGATATATGTCTGCCTCCAGAAGGCTAGGATTAAAGGTGTGAGTGCTATCATTTTCTGGCCTCTATGTCTCTCTAGTGGCTGTTCTCTGACCCCAGATAAATTTATTAAGGTGCTCAATATATTGGGGAACACAATATCACCACAGTGGCTAGCTAACCTCTCCTCTCCAGCTGGAGGTAAGACACACACTGAGATTCCAGGTTATCAGGCAGTTGGTTCTGCTCCTTCAGCATGAGCATGGCCACTCAATCCAAGCACTTCTGTATGTGTGTCTGTCCCTGCTTCATTTCCTGTTGCCCTAGTCAACATTCCAGGACCAAGGGGTGTTGGAAATTCATTCATAATACAGAGCATTTATGACCTATTATATAATATTTCTCCTACTCTTCAACACCTAAAGTATTTCTCATTTCCTACTGTTCTAAACAGAATACTTATAATTTTATTGCCGTGGGATGTTCTGTATGCTATGAATGTGTTGCTCTGATTGATTGATAGATAAAAAGCTGATTGGCCCGTAGCCAGGGAGGACATATAGGCGGGACAAGCAGAGAGGGGAATTCTGGAAAGAGGAAGACTGAGTCAGGGTAGACACCAGTTGCCGTCCAGGGAGCAGCATGCAATGACACACGGGTAAAGCCATGGAACACGTGGCAACATATAGATTAACAAAAATGGGCTGAGTTTAAGTGTAAGAGCTAGTCAATGGTAAGCCTGAGCTAATGGCCAAACAGTTTTAATTAATGTAAGTTTGTGAGTGATTATTTTATAAGCGGCTGCGGGGTCTGTGGGGCTGCACATGACCAGAGAAAACTTCATCTACATTTTATAATGCATTTTATTTACCAGGTTGCTTACAACATAACCTACAAATATCAAACCAGTCAAAAGTCCAGCAAAAATATTTAGGGGCCCTTGAAGTCTCACTCCTGCCTGAGGCACTGTTGACGCTTGATGGATACTTAGAGAGTCAGTTTTCATCATGGGGAAGACCCCTGAAAGATTTCTCATGGTCCAGTGGATGGTCCACACACATTCAAATGCTAGCAGTGCTATGTAGTTATTTAAAAAATAAAAATAAAAAGAAGTTGATGAGGTTGGGAGGAGAGTCTAGGAGGGCCTTGAGAGGGGAAAGAAAGGATGGAATGATCAAAAGACATTGTTTACATGTATGGAATTTTCACAGAATAAGCATTTTTTTTTTAAGATTTCCTCAATATAAATTTTAATAGGAAAATTCCTGAATCCTATTTAAGTTTTATGGATCTGCTTGCTCTATGGACATTTCCACTGACCTTCTGAAATGTACTGCTCATTCCCTCGAGATGTCTGAGCTGCATCAGGCTCCCTAGAATCTCCTATTCAGCTCTTGTTCTTACAACTGAGCTGTGAAGAGTTCTTGGTGCAACCTGGGCAGTTTGTCCTCATTTGGGGCACCACTTCTTACCAAAACTAGACTGACAATCCCATTGCCCAAATCCTATCAACATAAGACACAATTCAGCAAAGACGAGACATTAGCAAAGGACTGTAGAATGGCCAGAGTAGCAAAAAATTTAAGCCTAAAAACTGTCCAGCTCCTCTTTTTGCAACAGGAATCCCTTCCTCCCATTTTCCAGCAGATTCATCCCTGGACACAGCCATGTTATCTCCTACATGAGAATGGGAACCAGCAGAGGGGCCTTATGAAAATGTGATTATGTAGACCCCATTCTGACTAAGTAAATTGGAATCCTTGGGAAATAAATCCAAGAAATGAATATTTTTTAAAGTTCCTTTTCTTAATTCTATTGTGCAGTCAGGTAAGAAGTAACTGTTTTTGATGCTTCATTAAGTCTTTTATTTTCCATTTTATTTTTTGGCTTGTCAGTCAAAATTACACACTGCTTCTTGCTTTTAGAAATCAAGAGATTTCTTACTGTTTTTTTTCTTTTTTTCTACATACACATGTGCGTGCACGCGCACACACACACACACACACACACACACACACACACACACACTACCTTAAAACACAATCTTTTCATGCCTAAAAAGTTGTTTTTCTAAATAATAAATGAAGTTTTCTCCTACCAGAAAGCCCATTATTTTGTAAAGTACATAGTCAAATCTCAGTCACCTTCAAGTCATGATTTTTTCACTTTTCCTACTTATCATTTTAGGATATTTAATAACAAAAAATATATCCTTCAAGAAGATCCCATGATGTTTGTTTGTGGTGTCAGTGGATGGGAAAAAACAAAAAAACAAAAAACATTGAGCTTGAAAAAAGTTCAAATGATCTTTAGGTCTCTACCCCCAGCCATCAGACTGTGGGCTCTGATTTCCCCAGAGGATTTTTACATGAATAACAAAGAACTGGGACATGTTCCATAAGTGGGTGCTTGCCCATCCTTAGAGCATACATTATGCCAGCTGTCCAAAGTCTGAATGCTAACATGTATGTCCCACCAATGCCTACTTCGTACTCCACATGGTAGCTACACAGCTCCTACTTACTGTTAAATCTTCTCATGTTTATGGATCAGTTGGATTTATGCCATCTCAAAAAAGAAAAAAGTTATCTTTGCAATGTTAAGGATAGAACCCACGTCCCTGTACTTGGTAAGCATCCTCCTACTTCAATGAGTCCCCGGCCTCAATAGACACTTACAAATTAGTTAAAATAAAAAGTTGTAAGTTTTAATGACAAATTACATCAGCATAGTGTAGCACGAATTGTTTGAAGGTCTTATTAATAAAAACAAACCTGGAGCCAGTTATTGGGGTGAACGCTGAAGGATCAGAAAAGCAGAACAAGCCACAGCTACCTCACCTTGCCAATTCCTCAGCTGATCCTGTTTCCTCAGACTGGATGCCTCTCAACTGAAATGTGCTGCTCAAAAGCCTAAAAGCTTAACCAGGCAAAAGCTTCTAGTTTCTGGTCTTCATGCCTTATATATCCTGCCATCACTTCCTGGGATTAAAGGCTCTTGTTACCACCCCTGGCTGTTTCCAATGTAGCTTTGAACTCACAGAGATCCAGACGGATCTCTGCCTCTGGAATGCTGGGATTAAAGGCGTGTGCTACCACTGCCTAACCTCTGTGTTTAATATTATGGCTGTTCTGTTCTCTGACCCCCAGATAAGTTTATTGGGGTGCACAATATATCAACCACAGCACAGAGTCAAAGCAATGTCCTTTGGTTCACTCTAAACTTATAATAATACTCTATAATGCAAGGTCACAACAGGTGGTGCTTTACAAAATAACGTGCATTTTGTGTCCTGAAACTTAAGCAGAAGCAGCCACTGGAAGGTAGCAGTAGCAAAGGGCTGTCAGGAGTTTCACAGTGATATCTACTTGCCTGAAAAACAACTCGCCCTAGCAGAGAAATCAAGAAAAAGTTCAAAACTGATTTATTTGAAGGGACTGGGAGAGCCTGCATACACCTATTTGCGTAACACACAATGCTGACTGTTCAGGGCTGACAATTCTTCCTAATAATGGGCTGCTGCTAATGGAACCATATGCAACCTTTGTTCTGGGTCTTTCAGCATATTTATTTGCCCTGTCCATGCAGCAGAGACCCCTCGGTGAGAGTTTCTAGACTCTTTTCTTTCTTTCCATTTTTAGAGAAGGTCTCATAGGTCCTGGATGGCATCAAATTCCCAATGGATTGGAGAAAGACTTTAAAATTCTGTACACACCACCATGCGATTTTGATTTTTAACACTGTGCTGGAAATCAACCCCAGATCTTTGTGCATCCTCTGTAAATATTCTACCAGTTGAGCTGCATCCTCAGCCCCAGAATCACAGGCTCTAGAGATATCACCAGCACAGTCAGCATCAGTTGCCATGCCTATCTGGAGAATGTAAGTGCTCTGTTTCACTCACATAAAGTAAATGCTTATATTTCCTAAGATCTCTGAAGCTGTCAGCCTCTTCCAGATACTTCACACATTGTCTTCTGTTTATCTTACAGAAACCACTCCATCTTTCAGTCATTTCAAAACTATGCTTAGGGGTCTGTTATATTAAGGGTACTTTGGAATCATTCTGTTATAGGACTGTAGATCAGCTGCCTCAAGTGGCCTCTTAAATGTTTGAAAAGCAGAAAAGATAGAAAATTAACAGAAATTATTATTTGGAAATCTTGGCTCTTAGGTAATAAAATAATGAAGATACAATATATACATTTGTATCTATGATATATATATATATAGTATATATCACCTAAACAAAAAGTAATTCCTAAAATTTATGATGACTATTTGAGTATACAAGAGATTGCTAATATTGGAAGATGTATACATATTTGTACATATATATGAATATGATATATATCACATAAACAAAAAGTCATTTCTAAAAGTTTATTGAAGGCTATTTGAATACAAGAGGCTGCTGCCGTATATGTTTTGAGTAATTTCAATAAGACAAAGAGCCCTTCTTCATGTTTTTGCTTGCACATGGAAGCTGAAGTTTGCTTTTACAGAAGTGGAAAGAACCGCTTACCAGAGCCTGAGAATAATTTATGCAGGGGATGTAGATGAGATGACTAAAGATTTCAGAGACACAGGCAGATAGGAGAAAAGCAATGCAATCTCCTACATCATAGAAGGAGAGTTGACATTGGCAGTAATTAAATGTATATTTCAAAATTATTAGTATATATGGAGTTTGAATACTTTGATTTTTCCCCCCAAAGAGGAAATAATAAATGTTGTAGATAATATCCAATTACACTGATCTGATCATAACACCATGTATGCATGTGGTAATGTGTCACAGTGTACCACATAAGTAAGTGTAATAACTATCCAGCAGAAAAAAATTAACTTGTAATAAAAATATGATATTTCTTACATGTGAGGGAAGAATACATTACTTTTAATCAACTGAATTTTTTTGTTTAGATGCTTCTTATGTTAAGAGTATTCATTCTTTTGTATAATATTCTGAAAGTATCTGCATAAGAAACAACTTTTTTCTAAGCTTTCCTCTCCATTACTATTTTCAAAATCTTGTATTCACAATCCACAAAATAATAAAGGAAATCTGGTAGTTACAAAAATAGGTAAAAGATTTATAAATAGTGTTTTTCAAAAACATCAAATATTCAGATACTCATCCTTGGAAATTATCTCCAGCTTCCTTTGCCATTTCTTAAATTTTAATTCTTATAGGGTGACAGAGTTCATATAAGATGGTCTTTCAGGGATGCTATTCTAGTGCACTCCCCAAATTGGCTCCAAATTAACTAGTATGTGAAGTTTTCTAAACCCTAAAACATAGAAATGAACCAAAAGGTGCTGTGGGATGGTCTGTATGTCAAACATGTTGCTTATTGGTCAATGAATAAAGCACTGATTGGCAGACAGGAAGTATAGGCGGGACTAACAGAGAAGAGAAGAGAGGAAACAGGAAGGTGAAAGGGGAGACTGGCTGGAGCCGCCGAGAGGAGAAGAAAGATATAAAGTACCGGTAAGTCACAAGCCACGTGGCAAAGTAGAGATTAATAGAAATGGACTAAATATAAGAATAAGAGCTAGACAATGACAGGCCTGAGCTAATGGCCAAGCAGTTTAAATAATGTAAGCGTCTGTGTGTTTATTTTATGAATGGGTTCAGTCAGGGAACCAGCGACTGGCGGGACTTGGGAGCTGGAGAGAAGCTCTCCAGCAACAAAAAGGATTTTTCCATTTTATATTCATTTCAACTCACAAATTAAACAATCACCAGAAACTCTTTTGGCATATTATTCACTTGTCAGATCTGTGACTTCATTCTCTTAATTTTTTCTTTCTATAACGTTTAGCCTTATGATCAAATTTTGGAATATTGTCTTCTTCTTCTTCTTCTTCTTCTTCTTCTTCTTCTTCTTCTTCTTCTTCTTCTTCTTCTTCTTCTCCTCCTCCTCCTCCTCCTCCTCCTCCTCCTCCTCCTCCTCCTCCTTCTTCATCTTCTTTGGCGATACAAAGAAAAGTGTATACAATTAAATTCTCTGAGCGGACATGGTCACAATTTCTCTTTGTAATTAGTTAGTCTTAAAATACAAGACAACTGGCAATGAGCAACAGAATTAAAGCATCTTATTCTCTTAAAATAAAATCCTCATAAAAAGACAGCTCTGAGGAGAAAGAGGGTGGCATCACGAGCCAGACAGAAGAAGGAGAAGATGAATATGACATACTAAAAAAAAAAAAAAAAAAAGGTACCGCCATGTGGTAGAGCATAGATGAAAAATATGGGTTAATTTAAGTTGTCAGAGCTAGTTAGAAACAAGCCTAAGCTATGGGCCCAGCATTTATAATTAATATAAGTCTCTGTGTGGTTACTTGGGAGCCAGTTGACAGGACAGAGCTGACTGGTGGTCCTAATAGAAAAACCTAACCTACAGTTTGAGATAGTGTTATCATTGTTTTCTAGAGAGAATCTTTATCTGAAGCTCAGGTTGACCGTGAAGTTGCGTTCCTCCTGCTAGAGCCTCCAAAGCACTAAGATTGTAGGTGCCCATCATCATGCCTGGCATAAGGTTACATTTTTTAACAATAATATTTTATTTGAAAATTATTCAAATGTGATAGAATTTTAAAAGATTTGAGATTAACTTTCTTCCTCCGGCACCTTCCCCATTTCTTCTTCTTCATCTGCCTTTTGTGCCAGTCTTACGCACATTGTTCATGCAGTCCATGATTCAAATTCAAAGCTGTTTACTATGAACTTCTGAATAACAATTCACATGCACAGGCCATCCTATAGTTTTCCAAAAACAGAAATGAATTTCATCTGTTGTTAGAGAGTGCCCTTTATTTTGTTGATGGTATGAATTTGCCTTTAACTTCTAAATCCACCATTATTTCTGTACATAAAGTCATGTGACTACCAAAGGAATTTCTAAGGTTCATTTCCCAGGCTGTGGCTTTGGGGCTACAGTGGATGGAAATATAAATAGACAAAAGATAAAACATGACTGATAAGGAGAGCATCCCCGGAAAGTTTCCTGTAGTCACACTGTTTAGCTTACCCTTTTAAGGATTTGCTCTCAGTTAGACAGGGAAATCAGCCAAGGCATGAGGCTCATGGCACAGTGTGCTGTTACCAGCTTTTCTGATGTTACCCTTGTGCCTTAACTCTGAAAATATTACAGTTCACATTTGCACTGTGTTCATTACTATAGCAGCGCCAAACAATGAGTAAACCAGTGATCAGACAGACAGATCAGCAGTCAGGCAGACAAATGGATAGGTTTGGAAATTCATACATATACATACATACATACATACATACATACATACATACATACATACGGACACACACATATATATATATTCAGAGAGGGAAGCTTTTTGTTTTAGTACAAATTCCATTCTAAGGGCATCTGAATTCAGACATTCATAAGCAATGATAAAAAGAAAAATCTCGCCGGGCGTTGGTGGCGCACACCTTTAATCCCAGCACTCGGGAGGCAGAGCCACGCGGATCTCTATGAGTTCAAGGCCAGCCTGGGCTACCAAGTGAGCTCCAGGAAAGGCGCAAAGCTACACAGAGAAACCCTGTCTCGAAAAACCAAAAAAAAAAAAAAAAAAAAAAGAAAGAAAAGAAAAAGAAAAATCTCCTGCATAATATCTTTAGGTTCTTTGCCTCTCTTTAACCTGGAAGCCAAGACAGAACTACGGGAAGTTGCTTGTTGAGACTGCTCTCTGAGCTACTCTAAAATCTATTTCTTTTATAAAATATTTTATGTTTTAAAATTATTTGTATATTGTATGTCTGTGTGTGGATATGTGCCCATGAGTACATGTGCCTGGGCTGGAAGAAGGTATTCAGCCCCTGGAGCTGGAGTTACAGGCAATTGTGAACTGCCTAAAGTAGATGCTGGGAATTCAACCCAGTCCTCTGCAGGAGCAGGAAGTATTCATACCTACTGATCATCTCTGCAGAACCTCGAAAACTCTTTTCAGTTAGCATTAGTATTCCTGTTCCCAAATTACAGAACATGCCCTTGGCCCAATGCCTACCTCAAGACAAATTGTCTCATTTTTCTGGATTCTCACATTGTGTTTGGAGAGCAATGTAGAATTCCTAATTGAAGTAGGAAAGAGGAATTGGGTTAAGAAAATCAATCAGATTTGAACTCACAACTATGGGAATTGATAGTGAATCAGGAATCAATAGTGAGTCCAGTGGTTTGTTGTGTTTAAGTTGTTACTGGGGAGCTTTGGAATACATGTACGTTTCTTTTTTAAAAAATGACTTCAGGGACTATTGGTCCACTGAGAAAACTGAGTGGCTGCAGTAATCTACTTGATCTACATCAAATATGACACAATTCGATATTAACAGTGCATGTGAAATTAAAGAAAGATTAAGAAGTAACTCAGTTGCTCCTTAGATTTCCACACAACTCCCTCTATTGGCAGCATCACACAATCAGATGTAAGAGACTTAAATAGGATCAATAGGTCCTCAACCTCTTGGCCATACAGGACTTTCTGAGATAAATTAAAATCATGATAACTGAAATTATGGTTATCAAAGTCTCCTATTATTTCTTTATTTCTGCACTTATCCAATTACAAAGTATTTTAATATAAGTATATGATCCCTTGAGGGGCAGAATAATATTTTGGATTAGATGTGCACTCACATGCAGATACTGAGTATCTCTGAGACTGTACAAGATGTACCTGAGTCCTTGCTTTGAAAATGGATTCCATTATGCACATTGGGTTGCCTTAACTTTGCAAAACAGATGCATAACAATGTGCCTAAAAGAAGTGTCATAGGAACTATTTAAGTTTAACTCACTATGATAACAACTTTTAATATGAGTTGTGAAAAGGGTTACCATTATTTTCTGGATTAATGATTGTGCATATAACTTTTAGTACTCTGAACTAGTCTTCTAAGGACCACTACCAATAAAAGCAACTATAAAACCCAGAGTAATTCGCATTGTATTATATTTACAGTCATTTGATATGTTGACTAGTCTCTCCTTGTAGTAAATACCTCCCAATTACATTTATTGTTTCTAATTTGAAACAACAATCAACACAAAAGCACATACATTTAGGGTGGTAATCATAAGATCATTTACTGTATAGGCTGAGATTTAGAGATGATCTCTAACATCAATAGAGAATCAGAGAAACTAATCATTTTATTTATGCAATAGAACAGCAGATGACTTTTAAAGGAGGATGAGAATATTTTATACAACTAGACATAGAAAAGCAACCTACAAAATATTTTGATCTCAGCTTCTGAAACTGAGTCAAAACCCAATATTGGACAACTGAATGTGTAAGTCAAGGAAAAATTAGCGATAGTGAGAGTGTTTCTGCAAACTCAAACACATACTGAATCAGGTGTTTCTGGCTGTGTTCCTCCATACAGCACTATGTCAGAACAAGGCTTCTCTGCAGCCTCTGAGCACACAGTGTGTTCCGTTTGCAATGCGTGTTCCCACGATGTCACTCAGTGCTAACAAAGCTGCCCTAAGTACTCAGATTCCAGACCACTGCATTTTATGGATTACAGTGTTGCATGATTTATACTACACTTTCTGCTCTTACAGAAACATAAATGGTTTCCTTACAGAAAACATATACTTTCAACGTTTTGTTGTTTTTTTTTGTTACCACCCTTAGCATGTAAGTATATTTTTGAAATGTATTGCTTTGGAATGTTTGATTTTAAAAATCACTATCCCAGTCATAAAAAAAAAATCATTAAATAAAATTTGGCTTAAGATTAGGACAGAAATTCGAACAAAATCCCAAATTACCCTAAAGACATTTCTGTCATTTTGTGCATAAAAATATAGCATTGATGATTATGAAATCAAAATATCAATCAAATCTAAAAACCATATCAAATATTCAGTTAATATTTGTTCCTTATTTAAAGTAAGGAAGCAAATCCATATCATTAGTATGCAAATACCAAAGAATTATTTTTAAATTTGTTTGTTTACAATTTCTTATCAATAAACATTTGATGAACACTTATTTTATATGCCAATATGCCCGAGGTCTCGTCAATTACCCACATTCATTCCTCCTCCCTCTATCCCCTAAGCTCCACAGATTCGGAATAGCTATTCAAACTGTGTAAAGTTCATAGAGATATATAGAACTTGAGTCTGGTTAATTTTTGTGATTTTTTTATGATAAATTTTATGTAAATCTTAAAAGAGTCATCACTGCAAGCCATACATGAATGTATTTATTGTTATTCAAACCATTACTTCACCAAAGGATACCATTGTGCAGACAGAAAGAATGGTATTGCTGTGGAGCCATCATGAAGGCGTGGCTTGCAATCCAGAGCTTTAGAAAGCTTAGGACTTTTCCTTTTGCCTCAGCATGTAGCCATCGGTAAGTTGCCCATGCTCCAGCTAATCACTCCACACTCCTGATCATGCAAGCAATTCTAAGTAGACTCCAAGTATCACAACATAATCAAACTTAAAAAAAAAAAAAAAAAAAAAAGTATGACTGGTGAGATGGCTCAGGGGACAAGAGCCCATGCTGCACAAGCCTGTTGACCCGATTCAATCTCCAGGACTTTCTTAACAACTAAAAGACAGAAACAAAGTTTGCATCTGTCATCACAACACTCCTAAGGCAGGATCGGAGGCAGAGAGGAAAAGGCTGCCTTGACGCTCTCAGGACAACTAGCCTGGAACATGCAGTATGGCAGAAACAATGAGAAAAACCTTGTCTCAACAAGTTGGAAGAAGAGAATTAATATACAAAAGCTGTCTTGTGACTACTACATGCATGTCATTGCATGCAGACAACCCACTCCCACCCCTGTATGTGGGAAGGCACATGCACACTCAAACACACACACACACACACACACACACACACACACACACACACCCCTAATAAAATTAAATAAATAAATATCCATGAAATTAGAAGAGAGACTTGTTGAGAAAGTGGTTTAGAGAGAATGGGAGGGGTAAGAGAGGGTAACAGATAGTGAATATGATCAAAATATATACATTTGTAAAATCATCAAATATAAATAAAGGAAGATCATGGTTTCTTACAGAATTTCAGTTTATATTATGTGACAGAGAAAACCTTGAGGCTAAATTCCAGAAACATAAGTGAAGGAAAGGAGTTTAGAAACAGACTCTGGATAGGCCAGATTTTCTCAAGCTTTAATAGATCACATGTTGAGTGAGGACTGTGGTCCAGTGTGAGCTCAGACTCATCAGCCTTGTGATTCAGCATTTCTAACAAGCTCTCTCAGTGGCCAAGCTGCTGGTCCTCAAAAATTCAAAATAAAGCTTTCCTTTAAGGGAAATATAAAGAGCCATTGGGCAATAGTTAAAGACAACAGGATCAAGGGAACGAACACATTTAACTTGTATTTCTGGGCATGTTTCTAGCTAGAGGGTGAGAGACCAACAGATGATGCAATAGAAATTATTATTCTAAAAAGAGATTACTAAGAGCAAAGAAGCAGCAGGAAGAATTCTGTAAAGAGATTCAAATGCATAGGAAAGGAAAGGATTGGTTAATAGAAAAGAACAAAGTAAGTCAACTGAGAAGGTGTTGTTGGTAGAGAGAGGGCTCATTTAGTGATTTTAGTATCTGCATTATGATTAGATTGTGGCTGCTCAAGAGAACTGGAATCAAGCAAGAATGCTAGAACCTGGAAAAGCCATGGCAATTCTTTTCTCCCCTCCATAATTCAGACATCAAGTACATATGTTACATTCATATTAGTTATTCAGATGAGTTTCATTTGAATATTTACTTAAAATATCCACTGAGCTTCAAAAGGAAACTCTCTATTACACCAGCATCTTATGAGTTATTAGAAAAACAAATGTTATTAGGTACCACATCACATTTACTATTACCATAAAGTAAGGGGGAAGAAATATGACATGGAAATAATATACTAAAAAATCAGAGACTTGTGTGTTTTAAAGGGCAAATGTTAAGGTGTATGGATATTATAACATATAAATATAACCTAATTTGTTATTTTTTAACCATGGATAAAAATAATCTAGTACAAGAGAAAAGAGGTACATATATAGAACAATATGAGGCTAGAATGTTCCATATAAAGTTAGTTTAGAATATAACATTAAAGTTATTACTTGAGAAGTATCTAAGTATATCTATATGAAAAGATGTAGATTCCATGTATGTACATGAGTGTAGGTGTTTTCAAGTTCTGTGTTAGGTCTAGAGGGGATGGTGTTTCATCAGAGATCAGGATAGTAAACCTCAAGACTGATTTTAAAAATACCA
Source organism: Peromyscus melanophrys (assembly GCA_902168415.1). NCBI lineage: Eukaryota > Metazoa > Chordata > Mammalia > Rodentia > Cricetidae > Peromyscus > Peromyscus melanophrys. Next base: position 14,036 of record CABHPR010143857.1, on the reverse strand, counting down.
TTCTCTCCTTAAAGGAAGCCAGGCCCGTTGAGTTAATTAACCCCAGTTTCTGCTCTGATACTTAATAATTCCTAGGATCTACTAGATTGGGGTTTGGAAGAAAAGTAATCAATTTTCTCAACCATATTTGATAACTATGAGCCACAACAACAATGATAATTTTGTTGGCAAGATAATCTTAAAGGTGCTATAGAGGTACTGATAACTGGGGATGGGGCGTGGTAACCAATAGCTCTCTAATTGGACATAAAGCCTGATCAACGGGAAGGAAAATGATAGCTGGTTCAGAAAACCTAGCCAACCACACAGGACTGGTGAGGTCATGAATCTTAGAGTAGAACCTACTTCTGCCACTTTACTAGATCATCATAATCACTAACTGTATTCTAAATGCTTATATCCACAGATAAGTATAGCTTTCATCCCTCATCAAAAGGGACTTTTCTTTGCAACAGATGGAAATCATTACAGAACACCATAATTGGTATCTGTGTAGCATGTATTCATGCATAAGTAGATGTGTACAAGTGTGTGCATACACCTGTCAGAAGAGAGAAGCAAGACATGACAAATAGAGCAAATGTGGTTAAGTGTTACAAGGGAATTTACTCTCCTCACAGATATTCTGTAAAGTAGAAAACATCAACAATTTCAAGTGAAAAATAATTTGCAGAAGAGCTGAAATAGAAATACATGAAATATAAATGGTATTTTCTGCTTGTATTTGGGCTGTAGGTAACTTTTCCTTGCTTTTTTCCATTACTTTATTCATGTATTTTATTAAAAGTAGACTGATAAAAACCTACAAAAAAATGGTGGGCAAGAATCACTCACTTTCTAAGTTCTGTATTACTGTGCCTTTAGCTTAGGTCTTAAAAATATTTCACCACTGTAATTTTTCTCCTTTGTTTTGATTTATATCTTTGGATTGAAATATGTCAGAAACTCATTCTGCAGCAGAAACTTCTGCTAACTTATATGAGGTGTGGATGGATGCTTTCTTTTCTTCTAAGGTCTCATTAAAATCCTTAACTCATTTTAGCAGTTACCAGCAAGAAGAAACAATGCCACACAGAGACATTAATCTCAAAGGCAAATGGTACCTGAACTGGAGCGATGTGTCCGTTGGTGTGAAATTATCCATTGCTCTATGCATCTTCTCACTAAAATAAAACAAAACTGTTTCTTGGGATGTGACATGTCCAAAGTAAATACACAGCTCAGTCCATTCAACCCACCAAGAAAGTCAGAGTGTGTGTGCCTAGCTCCATGTCTCAATATTAAACATATGCTGACACTCTGTGTCTGTCTATTGGGATCTTCTCTGGATATGGTAGTGTATTAAATGAACCACACCATCATTAAATATCAACTTTCACAAGCTTTGTTTTGATCATTAACATATAAATGATTCTTAATTAGGATATGCTTAAAATGCCTCTGGCTGAATTTCTACCAGAACATATTCTGAAATTGGCAAATGTTGACCAAGCTTTGAGAGGCATTTAAGCTTGCCCACAAATGGGGGAAAACAAGATTTCCTTGTAAGCATTTTGACAAAGCAATTATTTCTTTGGTGATTGGGTAGCCTCAACCTGAAAGCTTTTTGGACCAAAACTCAGGCAGGGCATTCAACATAAGAATAATTTGTCATTCAGAAATCTGTAATTGAATTTCCTTTGATCAAAGAAACAAAAAATAATACAAAATGGCCAAGTTTAATTTTATAATTAATTCCTTTGGACAAAAATGATTCTGGCTTTAGAAAAGAGGGTTCTAAAGCGAAGACTGACATTTCCTGTATGTTGAGTAAAATGATTTTTTTTTTTTTGGCTTTTGGGCCCTACCAATGAGATGGCATCTTATTTTCCAGTATAACCTGGGCTTTGTGAGCAGAAATGTCTTCATGGTGATGGCTGCTGCTGCTGTTCCTGTTTGCAGGATAATTGGCATTAACTCTGTCTTACTCTCATTAATCTCAGAGACTATCAAGTGTACTGGTTATTTGAACACAAACATCATGATGATGATGTGTGTGCACGTGTGTGTGTGTGTGTGTGTGTGTGTGTACACGCACGTGTGTGTGTGTGTGTGTGTGTAGACAAAAAAGACAACCCCATTCTTTGAATTGGGAACTTAGCAGCTATGAGGTTAATGTCTCTTCTTTCTTTTATTTTCTTTATCTATCTATCTATCTATCTATCTATCTATCTATCTATCTATCTATCTATTTATCTATTTTACATCCCAGCCACAGTTTTTTTCTCCCTCCTCTTTTCCCAGTCTCTTCTCCCCACCCGCTCCCTCTGTTCCCATACCCAATCCACTCCTCCTCCATTCCTGTTTAGGAAAGGGCAGGTATCCCATGAGTATCAACAAAACATGGCATATCAAGTTGCAGTAAAACTAAGCACCACCCCATGTATGCAGTCTGGGCAAGGCGACCCAGTATGAGGAGTAGGGTCTCAAAAGCCAGTAAAAGAGTCAAAGAAAGGCCCTGCTCCTGCTGTTAGGAGGACCAAGCTACACAACTGTCTGTCACATATATGCAAAAGGCCTAGGTCAGTACAATGCAAGCTCCCTCCATGGTCGTTGGTTCATTCTCTGTGAGCCCTGATGAGCCCATGTTAGTTGAATCTGTGGGTTTTCTTGTGATGTCCTTGACCCCTCTGGCCCCTACAATCATTTCTCCTCCTCTTCTGCAGACTCAAGGCCAAACATTTGGCAGAGTTTGGGGAATGCCTCTTCTCTCTAAAGCTTGTCTCCCCATTGCCAAAGAAAACTGTGTTCTCAGTTCTCAATGGTCCAGTAGATACAGACAATGATGTGCACATCTGGAAGGAGACTGAGCTTTGTTGCCCACAGCATGCCGAGGGAGGACATCTCAGAAAAGTGCTGTGGTTATTTTCATCAATTACT
>CABHPR010143857.1:0-11107 GCA_902168415.1 Peromyscus melanophrys | reverse complement strand
GTGGTGTGTAGAAGGTCTCATGACCATACTATCTTACAAGAGTAGCTCTCCTAAAGGAGTAATGATGTGTACATCCTAAAACTTTATTTTTTGGTTCTAGGAGTCAGCTGATAATCCTTTGACACATTTGAAGGGTTATCGTTTACTATCTTATCTAGACATACCTATTTTATTAAACTCATATTTTTTTTATTTATTCATGTGTACACATATATGTTTGCTTGTCTCCGTGTGTACCACATATGTACATGTGCTTGTAGAATCCAGAAAAGGGTATTTGATCCCCTGACACTGGAGTTACAGGTGACTGTGAGTCACCTAATGTGGGTGCTCCAAACCAAAACTAGGGTACTCTTAACCACTGAACCCTCTCTCCAACTCCCATAAAATACCTATTTTTAAGTAATAAAATGATAATTAATGTTTATCTGACATTAATTTTGTGCCACTTCTGTGCTTACTGTGAGATATACATTATCTCACATGATCAAAATACTGGTCCCATAGGGGCTGGAAAGCTGACTCAGCAGGGAAAAGAGCTTACTGATATTGTTGGGAACCAGACTTTGACCCCAGAACCCCCATAGAGTATCTCACAACTGCCTGCAGCTCCCACTCCAGAAAAGTTAGTACCCTCCTCTGGCCTCCATAGGCACCCAACCATATGTACATACATTCATACATACACACAAATAAAAATAAATCTTTAAAAATAAAAATAAAATAGTATTCCTACAAAGATATATGCATTATAATCCCCAGCTGGAGCTTGAGTGTGTGTGCTGCTCATCAAGCTGACAGTCAAAGATCAGCCTTTGCAAGAACATGGAGGGACATACCTTAGTTCAGATGATTGAAGCCTAGATGTTCCAATTCTGAGACCTCAGAAGTACAGCGTTTCCTTTTGTGTTCACTCATTCTGCCTTTTTTTTCTGGCCAGAGAGATGAAAAGTATCAGAGCAACTCTGCCTACATTTGCTGGCTTGGAAAGTGGAGAGGGCTATGAGCCAAAGGATGCGGGGAATATTTAAACACTGGAAAAGAGAAGAGATTAAAAAAAATGTTCTTCCTATAGGAAATGCAGCTCTGGCTTTAGCTCTGTGAGATTCTAGTCCGGATGCTGATGGAACCACAGATGATAATCAATCTGTTGTAGTCAATCCACTGACTCTGCCAAGTAGTTACCACATCAGTGGGAAGCTATTGCAATCATGGTACTCTCACAGTGACTTTACTTTGAGTGTGTTGCACTTTCAATATTATACCAAAATAAAATAAATGAAACAAATAACATCTTGTGGCATCGGTTGAAGGTACATGGAAAAACCACATGATTCAAAATTAGTGCCTAGGCTTTGATATTCCATAATTCCTTCAGAATAATGGAGTTTTCATGTGTGATTCATGATGATGAGTGGCGGGATTTGAAAAACTATAGATTGAAACTATTTAATTTCATCCTTCAATAGTGTTATTTGAGCAAACTAATAAAACCAATGACCCAAAGTAAATATAACAAATTGTACTATTACAGGTATAATTAAGAAGCACAGATTAATAGTTATCTATAATACTCAAACTTATAGTCATATTAGTTAGGTTTTCTAGGTATACAGAAATACATTTCAAATAGATAGGCATCTTCAAACACTTCAAAAATCTACAGAATATAGCATTTAAAATGCTTTAAGAACTTAGACTTTCCTTGACAGTGAGACACGTTTGCTCCTGGCAGCACCAATTACTTTCAAAGATGATAATGGGCATCAAAGAAACTCCTTACGGAGTTTGCTTTCAATGTGGAAAGACTATCCATTTGGGCAAGAAGCTGCTCTTGCCTGGACTGCTTGACAGTATGATGTATAAACTTGACATGAAGGACCCACAGGAAAGTCACTGCTAAACTTTGCCAAAATAAGGTGGGATGGTACTTCAGATTCCTGCTTCACAGAAGAAACTGCCAGACATTCTGCAGGACACAGAGAAAAGCAACTGATGAAATTTGCCAGTATAGGCAGTACAGTCTTTCATATTTCCTGCTTCACTAAAAAGTCTGCCAGATACTCTAGACCTATAAGCTGAAGATGGATGGCCCATGATTACAGAAAAACTTTGGGTGACTGTCCAGGCAGCCAGTTGACTCTGTCATTTCTAGAGTTTTGGAAGTTGCTTATAATGCACTTCCTTTTTACCTGGGTATTATTATATCCTTCTGGGTCTTTGATGGAATTGAAGAGTAGACAGTTATAATCATAGTTTTCCTTAGTTATGATAATAGATAAATTAGATATGAAACTTTAGACTCACAAAGATAGGATAGATTGTTGTGGAATATTATTTTAAGGTGTGTTATTTTGTTTATGATGCATTTGTTTAACTCTGTGAAGCTGTGTTACTGTGCATTGTCTAAAACACCTGATGGTTTAATAAAGAGCTGAATGGCCAATAGTGAGGCAGGGGAGAGAAATGGGTGGGTCTGTCAGGCAGAGACAATATATAAAGGGAGAAATCTGGGAAAAGAGAGATATAGGAGCCAGAGAAGGAGGAGGACTCCAGTGGCCAGCCACCCAACTACACATCAAGCCACAGAGTAAGAGTAAGATTTACATGAAGTAAGAAAACAGGAAGAGCCCAAAGACAAATGGTAGAAGGGATAAGTTAATAAAAGCTGGCTATAAACTAAGCCAAGGTAAGGACAGGAAATCGTAAGTAAGAATAAGCCTCCATATGTGGTTTTTTGGGAGCTGGGTGGCAGGCCCCCCAACAAGAGAGAAAAAGACCAAACAACAATAGGTGATAGATTATTTTCTTTAATTGTGCCAAATACAAATGTACAAGATATTATAACTGTAATTCTTGCTTGATAACTGTTTTGTTACGTGTAATTTTACTGTGTTAAAGTGAAAACCTTTCGTTTTGACTAGACAGAAAGGGGGAAGTGCTGTGGGATGTCCTTCTTTATGCTGTGAATGCTGTGAATACACAGTACTTCAAGAGTCAAGAGAAGAAGCAAGGTGTGAAAGAACTGGTAAGCCACAGGCCATGTGGTGATACATAAATTAATAGAAATGGGTTAATTTAAATGTAAGCTACTAATAAGCCTGAGCCATTGCCCAAGGATTTATAATAAATATTGGGCTCTGAGTGTTTATTTGAGATGGCTGCAAGTTGGGATGGGAAAGAGAAAAGCCTCCAATTACAGCTAAGAGTCAATGTGCTCACCTGGTGATCCTAAGGCCTGAAGTTCAAGCTGTAGAACAGAGAGAGGGAGAGGGAGAGGGAGAGGGAGAGAGAGAGAGAGAATGAAAGAAAGCAGAAGGAAGGGGAGGGAAAGTGATATGTACCATATCACCCAAGACTTCCATTCTAAATACATGTCAAAGAAAATTAAAAGCATACATCTAGATAGATGCTCATTTTAACATTATTCATATTAGCCAAAAAATGTGAAAACACTCAAGGGTCATCAGTTGAAGAATGGATAAACAATGTGGTCTACTCATTCAATGGTACTCAGCCATTTAAATAATATATATATATATATTAATATATATTTGTTATATATGTATGTATTACTGATTCCTACTGCAATAAAAGTGATTTTCAAGTTTTATGCTAATTTGAAAAAGAGTTAGGACACATTCATCCAATTCTACTTAATAGAAGTGTCCAAAATAAACAACCATACATAGAGAGTTTAATTGGTTGCCTAGGATTAGTGGGGGAGCAGAGGTAATGGAGAGTTCTTCCTAATGTAGACAGAATTTCTAACTGGGATGGTGAAATCTTTTGGAATTACTTCATCATAATCACACAATATTGTGAGCATACTAAACATCATAAAAAACATGAACATTATGGTATGTAATTGATTGTCTCTCAGTTACAAGAAATGAGTTTTTTAAAGAAGGTCCTTTTTTAAAAACTGACAAATTGGAGCTCAGAGTTTTACAAGACATGTTCATATGACTGATACAGGAAGCTGTGGGAAGAACACACAGGCCACCCTGTCCCTCTTTGTCATCATGTCACTTAGGATGCAATAAAGGCTATTCTGAATTAAATTTAGATCACGGCAGTGTCAAATATAAGGTCTTAAAACTATATTTATGGTTGCCCGCTCTCAGGGTATAATTAAAGGGTCTGGACAGGAATTGATTCTAGCAAGATTTATAAGTGTGAGCATGCACACACTTAAGGTAAGTACCCTGTCCTTGTCTGAAGGCCCATTGTCTGACTGGAACCTACCGTTGATTTACTGGCTCAGGGCTTACTATTTGAAGGTTTTCTATTCTGAAGCATTGCTCCTTACCCCAGAAAACCCACATGCTCTATATCACATGAAAATTTAATTGAGACATGTGTTTTATCATAAAAGATGCTACCTGGCATTAGACCTACCGAGATTTGTTCTGTTTGCTTGCATAACAATATCACTATTGACTATATTCATTCATTGTTAATTAGCTTTTACCAATGGGTGCTGGCAGAGTTCCCAAAATATTCTTAGCACATAAAATAATGGACAATACAAAAAAATGTAGGAGTGTCTACCTTATTCCCAGAACTATTATTCTAGTATTTAAGTATAAAATCAGTCTATTTTGAGGTTGAGGTCCTCCTCTTATAAATAATGTACTGTGCCCCCATGCTGCTTGCTCAGGCATCACCAGAGAGGTTACCAGGAGGGAAACCCACAGGAAACAACAACATAAATCAGGCCAGTACCTGTGAGCAAGGTTTGTATATACATCTGAAGAAAAGTCCCTTTTCTTCCATAAAATACTTAGAAATTACATTAGAGACATTGCCAATCATTTCCTCTTGTCTCTAACATGACAAGGTCACCTGCATGTCCAGAGATTTTCTCTCAGGGAGGGAAATTTGGTCATTGTTTGGTTTTGTTGTTGTTGTTCTTGTTCTTTTCTTATAACTAGCTAATAATGTCACCCAAGCTGTTCTTATTTTACAGCTCCAAAATGTGATTTCCAGAATTTCCCCTTTGTCCTTATTTTTTAGGTGCTGTGTGGTGATAGTGTGTTCCCCAATATATTGTGCACCCTAATAACTTTGTCTGGGGTCAGAGAACAGAACAGCCACTAGATAGACATAGAGGCCAGAAAATGGTGGCACACACATCTTTAATCCTAGCATTCCTGAGACAGAGATCCATCTGGATCTCTGTGAGTTCAAAGCCACATTGGAAACAGCCAGGCATAGTAACACATGCCTTTGATCCCAGGAAGTGATGGGGGGAAGCAGAAAGGTATATAAGGCATGAGGACCAGGAACTAGAGGCCTTTTTAAGCTTTTAGCTTTTAGCAGCAGTTCAGCTGAGATCCACTTTGGATGAGGACACAGAGGCTTCCAGTTTGAGAAAACAGGATCCGATGAGGAATTGTGGGGTGAGGTTAGCTGTGGCTTGTTCTGCTTCTCTGATCTTTCAGCGTTCACCCCAATACCTGGCTCCAGGTTTGTTTTTATTAATAAGACCTTTGAAGATTCATGCTACAGTGCTGTAATAGATGATTCTGCTCCAGATGTGAAGGATATCTTTTGTTTTTTTTCACAGTAACTTGTGCAGAGCAGGAGCTCCTTCCATAAAAAAGACAGCTTTTTAAAATATGTTAGTGGGGCTGCTCAGAGTGGAACACACCTGGTATTGCAGCAGTCAGGTGGTAGAGGCTGGGAAATTGAAAGTTCAGGGCTAGCCTGAGATATAAAGTGAGACCTGGTCATAAAGACCCACAAACCTTCCAAGAACAAAATGTGAATTTCAATTGTAGTAAAATCTGACTAAATGAAAAATAATCTCTTCACGATCTGGTTCCGCCTCTCACATAAGCGTTACTAAGAATTTGATGTGTATCTTTCTGTTCCTTTGTTTTCTTACGGTTTTGGTGTGTGTGTGTGTTTCACTTTGTGAGTTTTTGTGTGTCCACCTGTGTTTGCAAACACGTGAATGGCAGCATGCTCAGCATGTTTTTGTGAATTACTTTGATGTTTAGTAATTCTTACTGAGCCATCCTTTAAACAACACTGACTACCACCACTCCTTCATTTTCACTAATTCAATTGGAAACACCTAAGCTCATTACTCCCTTATGCATTACTTTGGTCACTAATGAAGTTCAGCCACTTTTCTTGTATTAGTCATTTGAAATTCAGCAGATTTTCTGATTTTGTTGTTTGTCTACTTTCTTATTGAATGATTTATTTTCTTATTGATTTGAGAATCTCCATCAAAGCAATAATATTCCCAAGTGTTTGTCTTCTCATTTTGTTCGTGATATGGGGATTTCCATGACACAGAAGCTTTAGAATTGCACACTACAAGCACTCAAATCCCTAGAGCCTCTTAACTTTTGACAACCAGGGGTTTTTTTTGTGTTTGATAGCCATTCTCTATTTTTAACATTTCTGTATTAGCTCAAGCTGTTGTAATAAAACATCTTAAACTGGGTGACAAATAGCAGAAAAAATGCATATCTCACAGTTCCGGAGTCTGAATCTCCAAGATGCAGGTTCCAGTGTCTCTGTTTCTGGTGAGAATTTTCTTCAGAGCTGAAGACTTTCCATCTGACTATGTGCTCACATGGCTTTGCCTTGATGCTAGTGCATGGAAGTACCTTAACTCTCTTCTCCTCTCATTTCCCTCCATCCCTCTCCTCCCATTTCCTGTCTTTTGCTGCCCTTTCTTCTAACACTTGATACACCCCACTACAAAGACTCTACTCAATAGACTCCATCCTCTTATGGTCTCATTTAACCCATTCCACTTCCCAAAGCACAATATTCAAATACTGTTGATGCTTTCCCAGACAGAATCTTGATGGACACAATTCAGCCCAAAGGCAGTATAAAGAGATGGGTGTTCTAAAACATTAAGATGTTTAATGAATCTGAAACATTATTTTCTTATCCATACAAAATTGGTTTTCTGAATTAAATTCCAACTCTTCATGTTTCCACATTGATAATATTTTATCCAGTATTATTTGGTGACTAACCCATTCTTTATTACTAACAGGAACTGCCAATAGTATTTGTTATCTGAAGTAACTGTACAGATGATAGAATTCCAGGGCATTCTTTTTTCTGCTAATTAATTTATCCTGGCACTATACCCATCCTATATTAATTCTAGAAGCATCACTGTATGTACAACTTTTACTAATCTTCATACTGGCATTTCTCCACTGTTTTTTGTGCAAAATCTTTTGAAAATCTTTAGAACTCACTCACAAGTTCCATTAAAGAAATAAAACAGAGTTGAACTTTTAAAGCTTTTGTACATCTTTTAGTGTGTTAGGGGTTCCCTTCTGTGATTCTTAACCAGCTTCATCAGGACTAGAACGAAACACTATGGATGGATAAGTTACTCTCTCTCTCCTTCCTCAGCCTCAGTTTCCATCTGAATGGATTCTTTCTCAGCCAAGATGGTGATAAATATTGCAACTCTACTGCAGACCAGAAGCGTTTCTGAAAAAAGCACAGCTCTCTGTCCCAAGTGTCCCAGACCATCTACAATGTCCTTGGCCACATGAGTGACATTCCCAACCAGAACTCATTTCAGTCGCTATCAGGTAGATTTGCCTTATCCATACTTAAATCACTGACACTAGAGTTGAGAAAGATTGTTCTGAAAGTCAAACCCAGAGGACAAGGTTAGAATCAAAATTTGATGTAGACAGTCAAAAATAGTGCACGTCTATTGTACTAGGACAGTTTTTGGTTTGTTTGTTTTTCTATTTGTTACTTCCCTTTTCCTTTTTGTATTAAACACTGTAATACATTGTTTTCCTTTTGCAATTAGACATTTTTATTATACTCCTAGTAGCTAGCTCTATATGTATCCTTGTGTATGTGTGAGTATGTGTGTGTTATGTGTTGTGTCCATTCATTTATGTATGTGTGCTCGTGAGCAGTTGTGTGAATGCTTGTGGAGGCCAATGGTCAACAGCAAGTATTTCCTTCTCTCAGTCACTCCCTGCTTACTTTTTAGCAGTATCCTTCACAACTGGAAGCTCACAAATCCAGCTGGACTAGCTAGCCACTGAGTTCTAGGGGTCTGCCTAACCTCTCCTTCCCCTTTCATCCCTCATTCCCTCCTCTTGCGCTCAGGTCATCATACTTGCACTGTAAACACTTTACGAGATGAGCCATCCACTCAGCCTCTAGAAAGCCATTTACAACAGTTATCAACTAACACCAGATGACTGCCTACAACCTCCAACATCACCAAACAAATACAAGCTGTGAGTTCTGTGTGCTCTCTCTACTCCATGACCACAGGAGGCAGGCAAACTTTCAGAATAAATAAATAAATAAATAAATAAATAAATAAATAAATAAATAAATAAATAAATAAATAAATAAATAAATAAATAAATAAATTTGACTGGGACATTGAATAAGAGGCAATAAACCAATGAAGAGTGTCGCTCTGTGTAATGGCATCAGAGTTAGAGACAGCCTCCAGTTACCATGGATAAGGTGAGCGTGGGAATGCTAAGTAGATGAGTTCTCTGTTAAAGTCTTGAGTTTCCGACTAGAGAGCTTCCCTTGATTTTTGCCTGTGTTCTGAATTCTGTTCTCTAGCCTCCCTTTCAACGTACTTGATAGCTTTTGAACGACTCTATTTTGACTAATGTAGTCATAATCAATTTATGAGGCTTCACACAAGGACTGCAACTGACAAAACTTTAATTTTTAATGTATTATACATATTTATATGAGTGCAGAATCACTGGTTATAAATATAATTCACTTAGTAGGAATGCCATGTATACTGTCTGAAGAGATAGGTGTCTCAAAGTACTTGCTCATTTACATCAGTAAAGAAAAGCAGAGAATAAATTGCTGCCGTCTCTAAATTTACAAGAACTATATTATACAAAAAGAAAAACATGCATAATGTAGTGACTTTATGAAACTAACACAATTTTAAAATCGTCAGTGACATCAGCATAGACTATAAGAAATACAGACACAAAAAGCAGACATTGATAATGTGAGAATAACAATTATAAATATATATAAACTTCAAAATTATTATAAAAACTAATAAACTAAGAAATACAGCCATATATCATAAGAAGAAATTTAAAAATAGAATAATTTCATAACTAATACTATGAAATTTAATCACTAATTAAAACCTTGGCTCAGTGATAACTTTAGAGAAATTTGGCTTCACTATTATTTTCTTTTGGACATTATACTTCTCTGCTTTATAGCTTATATAAGTTGTTCCAGAAAAAACACTCCATAACTCATTTTATGTACTTAAAACTATTTTGATGCCAAATACATGAACATAAATACAAAGATTCTTAACAAAGTAAAAAGGTCAACCAGATTCTAATCAGAAAATAGCAAAATTAACAATACATCAGGGTGAGGTGAAGCCTGTAACAAGGTTAGAAGGCAGCTTAACAATCAATGCAGTCAATGTACTTGAACCCTGAAAAGTAAACCTGAGATGAGGCTCGTAAGCATCTGGACAAAGGCAGGAAAGGGGGTGATCAAGCTGAACCTCTGTGCATGCAGGGGAGGAACACAGAAGACTGCTCCCAGTCTGACAGAGAATCAGCAAGACCACAGACAAGTTCTCTGGAGCAGCTGTAGCAAATTGTCACACCCAGCATGACTTACACAGTAGGTATTTGTTTCACACACCTTTGAATGTTGGAAAATTCAAAATCCAGAAGCCAGAAGATCTATTCCGGGAGAAAGACTTTGTCCTCATTTAAAAATGGTGTCCTTCTCACGGTAAGCACATAGCACAGGGGGAAACTTCAGGATGTCAGAATGAACAGGAAATTTTGGAAAGGACCTCATGAAAACACAAGGAAAAATGGAACAGGCAAATGTGATTCTGTGTAACAAAAGGAATAATCATCAGAGAGAAGAGCCATCATAGAAAGTAGGATAAATTGTGGTCAACACTCAGTCTCACAAAGTGGTCAGAAGTTATTTTTTTATTATTAAATTTTTAAAATTTATTTTACATACCAAGCACAATTTCCCCTCCTTCCTCTCCTCCTCTTCCATCCCGCCTCCTCCTTTCTACGGCCCCCACAACTCCTCAGAAAGGGTAAGGCCTCCGTTGGGGGTCAACAACCAAAAATGCATGGCATATTAAGTTGAGGCAGGATTAAGCTCCCCTCTGCTATCTTGAGACTGAATGAGTCCTCCCACCAGAGGGAATAGGTTCCAAAAAGCCAGTTCATATGCCAGGGACAGATCTTCGTTCTCTTGCTAGGGGTCCCGAAATAGACCAAGCTACATAACTGTTACCTACATGCATAGGGCCAAGGTCAGTCCCATGCAGGCTCCCTAGCTGTTGGTCTAGAGTTTGTGAGCTCCCATGAGCCCGGTTCAGCTGTTTCTGTGAGTTTCCCAGTCATGATCTTAGGCCCCCTGGCTCTTACAGTTCCTCCCCTCTCTCTTCAACAGGACTCCAGAGCTTGCCCAATGCTTGGCTATGGATCTTTGCATCTGCTTCCATCAGTGACTGGATGAAGGTTCTATGATGACAATTAGGGTAGTTACCAATCTGATTGTAGGCACCCATTTTTGCAGGCAAATGGATGGAACTAGAAAAAAATCATCCTGAATGAGGTAACCAAGACCCAGAAAGACAAATGTGGTATGTACTCACTCATAAGTGGATAGTAGGTGTAAAACAAAGGATAACCAGACTACAATCTACAACTCTAGAGAACCTAGGTAACAAAGAGGACCCTAAGAGAGACACTTGAATCTCCCTGGGAAGGGGAAATAGATGAGATCTCCTGGATAAACTGGGGGTGGAGGGGATAGAGGGAAGGAGATAGGGAATGGGAACATGAGAGTTCAGGATAGCCGAGTTGGGGGAGGGATGGAGAGGGAAAGTAATGAAAGAGGTATCTTGATAGAGGGGGCCATTATGGAATTAGGGAGAAACCTGGTGTCAGGGAAACTCCCAGGAATCCACTAGGATGACCCCAGCAAGACATCAGCTTAACATAAGGAACTTGGAAAATACAATAGGAAAAACTATGAATTAATAATTTAATTTAAAACACAACATAAGTAAATAGACAAGGGGTATATGAAAAAA